>CAUYSK010121480.1:0-27404 GCA_963575035.1 Avahi laniger | reverse complement strand
TATTTAATGTGAGTCTATGTTTGAGTGCCTTCATTCTTTGTAGGACACTAGTCCTATTATAAGCACTGAAATGTTTATGCAATGAACATTGTAGCATCTATTTACATATCTGTAGGAACCTCGTCGCTGGGGAAGTTCCTTATAAACTAAAGGTTCTTTCAAGATAGTTAAGTAAGACCAGTGGTCCCCTTGACTCTGAAGTTACACTTGTAGCTTCCTTTAGGTACCAAAAACATTTCAATATAAAGTTTATTTTTTTCAATTATATAAGAATTATATGTTCAAAAAAATATTTACAATATATAGAAAGAAAGGAAAGTCTCCCATTTCATGCCATACTAAACAACCGCCATTAATATTTGGGTGTTTACTTTCAGGATTTTAATGCACTTCTTAACATAGTGGTGACTAAAATACACATAGATTTTTGTTTCCTGCCAAGAATACTTTTATGTACATAAATGTAATTAATTAGGTGACTAAGTTTATTTCCACTTTGTATCTGGGGAATTACATCTGTTCAGAATGTTAAAAGAGCATCACCCACTACAATGAGCTATACTCTTTTTTATTTTTGTGTGTATGCATGTGTTCATTTTAATTTTTTACCTGATGATGTCTAGATGGATAAAAGACAAAAATTAAAGCAGTCTTAGTTATAGACAGCATTTAACATTAACTTGTTTAATAGTAATTCTATTAATATGCTCCATTTAAAATCAGCTAACGGAGATTTAAGCATTAGCAAGTCCTGTTTGGGGACTTAGCAAGAATCATCAGCTTCCTGATAGTCAACTTTTGGGTTGAAGAGGTTTTTCAGTGCAAATTTGTGCATTTGATGAATGCTAATTACATGGTTCCAAATCTTCTTTAGCCAATCCGTTTGCAGCTGTTATCCAAGTTATTTTATAAATGTCTGGAACAGCTGTCAACATTCTGAGGGGGAAGCTCTTCAATCAACGAATTGACAGAAATGCAATAGTTAGATTTTTCTGAGCAGAAGGCAAGTGAACATAATATACATCTCTTTAGTGACGTAGCCAGCAATGAAAGGGAACGATTGATACTGCCATTGTGTTTTAAAATGTTGAAGAAAATTTTCATGCTCATGGGCATGGAAAAGATATTATAAGACTTGGATAGGAGACCCACAAAGTCAAATGGGGTGTTTGAGAGTCCTAAGGATACAGCAGAGCAATCTTATTTCCCATCAATAAGAATGCTTCTAGTGGTATATAGCAACATTGTAAATCATATTTTAATTAAAATTTTAGTACTTGTTGATGTTATTTGTTCATTGTCTCAATAAAACATTTTTAACAGATGACATCTGGACATTTTGCTTAATTTCTCTCTCTCTCTCTTTTCTCTATAAAATTCTTTAGTAAATCTAGTCGTCAAGAAAGGCATCAGAATGACAGTTCTGGAAAATGAAGCCTTTTATTCTGCCTCCGAATCAGTGTTTTCAGAACAGAACTGTCTTGATACTGGTATTGGCCTCAATTCTACACTAGAGAGACTACTTCATAAAAGAAGACTTAGGTTACTTTTATTTACTTCTTGGCTAAGGTTGCAGCCTTAAGTGGAAAAATGAACACCTGTTAGGAGCAGTGCTTTCTGGATCCTCATGGATCAGAAATTAGATTGAATCCACTACGTTTTTTTATCTGCAGATGGTCCCCAAATTTTTCTCGAAGCACCATGACCTACTTAAAAGTAACCCAGTATTTTCTTTGCAAGAATAAAAGAAAACCTCGTCTGCTCTGACTTTTCATGTAACCATGTTTCCGCATGGACAGTCATAATTTGTCATATGCCAGTGGCCCAAGGACATAATTAGGGTGTGTAAATTTGGAAAAGTCTTCCTAGTAAAGTCACAGAATGCATATACTCATGCCTGCAAATTTGATGCTGTGTTTCTAGTGATCAAATATTCGAAAGCATTTTGCTGTTAGTGCTATTCCCTAATAGATGGAAATACCAAGAGTCATTTTGTGATATCCCTGGGCAATTTTTCAAAATACACAAAATAATCTTTTCATTTTCAAGTGAAGATTAAAAACAGAAAGTTCTTCTTGTTGACTTTGAGACTTCTTTAATCATTGCTGAATAAGTTTATTTGTTTCCAATTAATATTTCACTCCTCATTATCTTTTTTTTCTCTTTCCTCCCTTAACTAACCTACTTCTAGGGTTAGTTGCTCCATGGGACCACCACGGAGCCATGCCCTAGTTTGGGTTCCCAGAAGCAGATACTGAGACAAGGATACGCATGCAAGCGATGCAGTCAGGAACCACTCCCAGGAGAAACCAATAAGGGACAGAGGAAAGCAGGGCAGGGAAGGGGACAAAGCCATGCAAGGGTGTGAGCTCACACAGAGCTCCCTGGAGAAATGATTCAGCCTGATATGACTACAAGTTTTGCCTCAGTTTATCTCAATTGGGAGCAAGAGAGCTGGGCTTTTATTGGCTGCACCATTGCTAACAAGTCATTATTATATCCCCACAGGCCGTTGCCTAAGTGCAGGCCTATAGGGATGTAAACTCCCAGGCACTTCCTACTTTCTGTGTCTGTGCACAAAGTGGCCCAGTAGACCTTGGGAAGGCCTCCAAAAAAGACACAGGTGTGGACAGTTAAAAGCACAAGCATGCAGAGGACACAGGAGGGGTGCATAGGAATAAAAGCGATCCAGTTGAACATGGCTGAGCCCCAGTGTTGTCCATACACAGGTATATATGGCATGTGACAATAAGCCTGGAATTGCAAAAGATAAATGCTCATGTAAAAATCATGAGCTCTGTCTTAAGAGAAAAACACAGAGGGCATAGAGCAGAGATTCCTATATCTATAAGAATCACCTGGTACACATGTAGAAATTCCAAAGCCCAGGTTACACCCCAGACAATTTGATCAGAATCTCTGAGCCTAGAGCCAGAGATGTGTCTTTTCAACATGTAGCCAGTGTTAAGAACCTTTGGCATAGAGGATGGTCTCAATATTGATGACACCTGAAAAAAGATGTAGTTCTTTTCTTAAAATGGTTTTTGTTTGTAATATGTAAAACAAAATATTCTGCTCCTCAATACAATAATGTATTAATGGAAAAAATGTCTTGCTTTTAGAAAAAATATCAGTCTTTTTTCCCCATTAATATATGATTTGGTATTTATTCAAAATTTGATTAGTTGGTTCAGGAACAAACTATTAAGAGCTTCACAGAAATTAACATGGAGAACATTTTATTGTTTGTAAAATACAAAACAAAGGGGACTATTTAAAGAAATAATAAGAATGCTAGCTTTTATTTTATAAAAATGAAAGGAGGATTCAGGGAAGATGAAAGAGTCAGAAGCACCAGAGATCCATCTCCCTACCTAGACAACAATTGCACTAGCAGCATCTGTCTGACGTAGTTACTCTGGAACTCTGAAATCTATTAAAGGCTTGTAACATCCAGGGGAAGGCTAGGAGGGTAAATTGCAGTTAATTTTCTGTTCTTAACATGGTAGTAGCCACCCACTCCCAAACCCCAGCACCATGGCAGGCAGCTGTGTATACAACTTACAGGTGCCAGGGTGCACAATAAGGACCTTGTCCTCCAAATATCGGAGATCTGTAACTGATCACTGATTGCTGCTTCCGATCTTGGAAATGCAGACACAGAGGTAAGCAACCATTGTTGCACCCCTCCCTGCACTGTGTCAAGCCCTTCTCCTTCTGGCTGAAGTGACTTCTGGGGGATTTAAAAGATTGGTTCTTTCTTTCTTTCTTCCTTTCTTTTGTTTTATTCCCCATTCCCCTTCATTTTTCTGTTTTCTCCCTTTTGGGAGCCAGACATTAAAGCCTAGGACCTTCAAAAGTAACCACATATACAGGGGAAATTAGAAAGCAACTTGTGTGTACATGCTCGAGGAAAGGCACAGGCTCAGAAAAAACTTGAGAAGACCTTAAGTTTACACACAAGGCTGATCCTTGGCACAGAGACAGACTATAACAATCAAAAAAGAAAAAGAAAATAAAAAATCGGCAAACCCTGGGGAAGGGGGAAAATCTAATTTCCACGGTTACTGATTGAAATGTCCAGTTTCCAGCAAAAAATCACAAGACACGCAAGGAAAATATGGGCAATTCAAAAGAAACAATAACAACAGAAATGGTCCCTGAGAAAAACCAGATAGTGGACCTACTAGACAAAGACTTTAAACAACTGTTTTAAAGATGCTCAAAGAACTGAAGGAAGATGTGGAGAAAGCCAAGGAAATAATGTATGAAAAAAATGAAAATAACAATAAAGATGTAGAAAGCCTACAAAAAACCAAAAGAAATTTGGGAGCTGAAAAGTACAATAACTGAAATGGAAAATTCACTAGAAGGATTTATAGGCGGATTTGAATAGGAAGAAGAAAGAGTAAGTAAACTTGAAGATAAGACAATTGAAAGTATTGAGTCTGGGCAACAGAAAGAAAAAAATAGAAAAAAAGTAAACATAGCTTAGAGTATATATGAGACAACATCAAGCAGACCAACATATGCACTTCAGGAGTCCAAAAGGGGAGAAGGAAGGGAGAATGGGACAGAGTGATTATTCACAGAAATAATGATGAAACACTTCCAAATTTGATTACAAAACATGAATGTAAACATCCAAAAAGCTCAAAAAACTCCAAATATGATGGACACAAAGACACCCACATCAAGACAGATTATAATGAAGCTGGGGAAAGCCAAAGATAAAGAGAATCTTGAAAGCAACATGAAGAGAAGCAATTTGTCACATGTAAGTATCCTCAATAATACAATAGGCATATTTCTCATCATAAACTATAGAGGCTAGAAGACAGTGGGCTGATTCATTCAAAGCACTGAAAGAAAGACTGTCAACAGAATCCTATATCTAGCAAAATTGTCCTTCAAGAATGAGGGAGAAATTAAGATACTTACAGATAAACAAAAGCTGAAGGAGTTTATAATCACTAGTCCTGCCCTGCAAGAACTGCTAAAAAAAAATACTGCAGGTTGAAATAAAGGATACTAGACAGTAACTCAAAGCCATGTGAAGAAATATAAGATCTCAGATAAGGTAGGTATATCGGCAATTATAAAACCTAGTATTGCTGTAACACCAGTTTGTAACTCTACTTTTTGTTTTTTACATGATGTAAAGGAATAATACATTTTTAAAAAACAATTATTAGTATGAAAGTTAGTGTTATTATAACTTTGATTTGTATCTCCACACTTTGTTTTCTGTTTAATTAAAGAGACTAATGCATAAAACACAATTATTAGTTTATGTTATTGGATGTATAATGTATATGTGTAATTTATAAAGATGTAATTGTGACATTAATAACTGAAAAGGGTGGAGAATGAGCTGTTAAAGAGCAGTGTTTTATTTTTATTGAAGTTAACTTGGTATAAATTCAAATTAGTGTGTTATAACTTTAGAATGTTAAACGTAATCCCCATGGTAACCACAAGGAAAATATCTATAGAACATACACAACAGGAAATGAGAAGAAAATTAAGATATTTAACTACAAAAACAAACAAAAAACTAAACATAAAAAAGACAGCAATGTGGGAAATAAGGGACCAAAAAAGCTATAAGGCATATAAAAAACAAAGAGCAAAATGACAGAAGTCTCTCCTTACCAGTAATTACTTTGAAAGTCAGTGGATTAAACTCTCCTATCAAAAGACAGAGATTGACAGATGGATAAAAATGAAATGATCCAACTGTATCCTGTCTACAAGAGACCCACTTTAGATCTAGAGACACAAGTAGAATGAAAGTGAAACACTGGAAAAAAGATGTTCAATGCAAACAGTAACAACACAGCAGCATATTTGCAATAGCTAAAATATGAAAGCAACCTAAATATCCCTCAATGGATGAACTGATAGGCAAAATGTGGTATATACATACAATGGAATATTATTCAGCCCTAAAAAGGAAGGAAATTCTGAGACATGCTACAACATAGATGAACATTGAGGCCATAATGCTTAGCAAAATAAGCCAGTCACAGAAAGACTAATATTGTATGATTTCACTTACATGAGGTTCCTTGAATAGTCAAATTCAAAGAGATGGAATGTTGAATGATGGTTGCCAGGGGTTGAGGGGAGAAGAGAATGGAGAGTTATTATTTAATGAGCTCAGAGTTTCAGTTTTGCAAGACAAAAAGAGTTCCAGAGATGGAGTGTGATGACGATTGCATGACAATATGAATGCTCTTAATATCATTCAACTGTGCACTTAAAAATGATTAAGATGGTAAATTTTATGTTATGTACATTTTACCACAATTTTTAAAAAAGGAAAAAAGCAAAGAGACATCATTATGAAGCTAAGAGAGAGAATAATAAATCAATCAAGGAAAATGGCAAGGAAATGATAGAAAGAACATCCCAACCAATTGTTTTTCTAAATCCTCATTTACTCATTCCTATTCTGAATTTGGAGAATAAACTGGAACCACCTGGCCAAAAGAACATTTTGTGAAATCTGGATGTCAATACTTAGGCAAGTTAGCATTTGTAGTGATGAAATTATTTCAAAAAGTATTAAAGGATGTTTTCATACCATTTAGGGTATTGGGTATTTTAGATTCTTTCTCTCTCTCTCTCTCTGTGCACGTGCAAAGAAATTGAGAATACCTAAGAAGTTTAAGAGATAATTCTGTTTTCATGAACAATCTAGATAGATAATGTTTTGTTTTTCCTTGGAAGTATTTAATTTTAATGGCATTAATAGGAGAATTTTTTTTCTCAACTGTGCACTTAAAAATGGTTAAGATGAAAAAAATAGTTAAGATGGTAAATTTTATGGTTAAAATAACACTTTTCCATTGTTAACATGTTTTTAGCACTTAAAACATGCAAGCCAATGTATCCAAACTTAATATGGTTTCTGATATGCTTAAAATCTAATTAGGTTGTTGTGAGACTCAAAATAAAATGTGTAAAAATGCTTTGAAAAACATAAATTATTGAATAATATGAGGTATAAATTTAATTCTAAGTATAGTTATAAATCTAATTTTGGGAAAAATCTTACAAAGTGGAAATTTATAAAATAAAACATGGAGTCGTGTATAATGTACAATACAGTCACTTTAATTCCTAAAGGTGCTGAACTTTGGGTACTTCAATTAAATAACCATCACAATAAGTCATTTATAGAAATACACAGTGGCTGGGTCTCTATACAAAATAAAATGGAAGTTTCTACAAATATCTGAAGGGAAAATGAAACACCAATGAATTTTTTAGGAAAGGAAAAATCAGTTGTTCTTTATAAGGAATAAAATATAAGCAGAAAAAAAACCCTAGTTAGGGAGGGAGGCATTTGCCAAACAACTGGCAGTTCTGCTTGTTATCCTTCACCCCACATCACAGAAACAAAGCCACATCAAGGACATGCTATTTGTAAAACTGTCGTTATGACTATTGCAATCTGATTAATCACGTTGCATTTGCCTTGCTTCAAGAACTAAGATGCTATTTTCTAAGGTTAAAGAAGGCATCTTCTGTGGGAGTAAAATTCTTCAATGATACTTTTCTGTGCTATAAAAATAGAGATGAATTCATTAGACCAGCAGTCTCCAACCTTTTGGGCACCAGGGACAGGTTTCCTGCAAGACGATTCTTCCATGGACTGGGGGGATAGAGGGGAGGATGGTTTCAGGATGCTTCAAGCACATTACATTTATTGTGTACTTTATTTCTATTATTATTACATTGTAACATATAATGAAATAATTATGCACCTCACCATAATGCAGAATCTAATGCCGCCGCTTATCTGACCGGAGATGGAGCCCAAGCAGTGATCCGGGGGAGGAGGAGTGGCTGTAGATAGAGATGAAGCTTTGCTCACTCACCTGCTGTTCAGCTCCTACTGTGCAGCCCGGTTCCTAACAGGCCATGGACTGGTACCCATCTACAGCCTGGGGGGTGGGGACTGCTGCATTAGACAACATGCAGTCACTGTAGCAAGCAGTCCTACCCTGAGTTAACTAAGCAGCAAAATACTTAGGTGTCAGTGTAGACAGGAGGTGCACAGAAACGTACTCACAAATTCTCAATTTGTACACATTCTCAATTTAGGGGAAAGAAACTAAATGACAAAATTATAAAAGGTACTATCTACATGACATGAAAAAATTGGAGAATAATCAGTATATAAACCTTCACCACTGAAAGATGGTGGAAATAGGAGAAAAAATCAACTTATGTGTTATGTAGACACTCATTCAACCAACAGGTATTTATTGATTATCTTGTATGTGCCAGGCATAGTCTTGGGCTGGGGATATAATATACACAAAACAGACATGGATCTTACCCTCAGAGGGTTTGAAAAAGAACCTCAAATTCCTCTCATCTAACTGTCTCGTAGATGCTTAAGCCCACTCCGCAATATCCCAATTACACGGTTATTGCAAAAAGTGGACTTGCTTGCTCGACATCCATTCCAATTCCCTTTCTTTCATAAACATTTATGTTCCAGGTTCTAGACACTGAGTGCTACTTGGAAAACTGTTTCTGAGGAACAGAGCAGCGAGCAAAATAGTTTAAAAAATCACCTCCCTCCTCTACTGTTGAAGATGAAAAGTAAAAGACTGTCTTGCAAGATAGAATTCCAGATATGATTCAGTTTCTAATGATCAAAGACACTCACATGAGACTTGAATTTCTAACTGAATTAAGTGGGAATAGAGGGACAGAGCATGAAGCAGAGCAGAGCTGGTGCAGTTCATGGCGGAGACAGTGTTGTTTTAGGAGCTGGAGGTGTTCCCGAAGTTCAGCTACAGTTTGACTCACCTTCCCTTGCAATGATTTTGTAAGTTAGTTAATACCCAGTATAAATCCCTTTCTACTGAAACCAGCTATAGTTATTTCAGTTGTCTGCAACTGAGCACAAACTGATGCAATGTTATTAACCCAACGCTTGTGCCTATCATTTGGCAGGAATCTCTCCCTACTGCTAGGAAGGTGTACATCTCCAATACTGATTATTGTTTATGTGATTACAATACCCATGAAAAACAAAAGACAATGAAAGCTAAAATTCCATTGTTTTTCTCATGTTCTCTCTTTTCAACAATAAGCCAAATGTATACTGATTTTTAAAAATCTAGAAGTTGTGTTAATTTGCACTATCAGCTTTATCTTCCCTGCTAGAAACTCCATGAGCTTGTTGAATTTTTAAATTGAACTCCTGATTTTGACAACATAAAGAAACACTTTGACCTGATTGGATAAGAAGTTATAAACAATATGAATATTTGACAAGTGCACGTCCTGAGGTCAGCAATCTATATCTAAATGGCACTGGACATACAATTTAGATGACAGGAAAACAAAGATTTACCATATCAGCATAGATATTTCTAAATTTCAAAGGTCATTAAGAATGAAATGCTAATAGCTTGGTCAGAAAACCAATATGCTTATTTCAGGAACTCTATATTTCCCAGGATAAAATGTTCCTTTGAGTCTAAAGCCAAAATAGCATCATGCAGGTGTTTACGATTTAATCACAGCAAATTCTATTCATAAAGAGATGAGATAATTTAATCACATACCAGACTGTGATATCCTCATGGAAATTGGACACAATTTCAAATATCAGATATGATACCTGATTTGGGAAAACACTTGGAAAATGGGCCAGAAATGTTTCTTCAGTGGAAATAGGAAAGGTGCTTATGAATCTTTTAAAGATATTGAAGAATAATTTTAATCGCATGATTTGATAAATTGAGATAGAAAATTCTGCTTTGTAGGTATTATAAAATGGGGTAGGTTAATTGCTTTCAGAGAGAGGTTAGGACTGGTTCTGCATAACAGTAATGAAATGAATTACATGGTTTCTTTATTTTTGATTTGCAACTCTATAAAACATTTAGGAAATAAAACTATCTTGATCCATTTGCCAGGAAGTAATGTTTTCTTTTTTGAACTCCTAAATTACTTTACAATTCTTTCAAGACTCTATCGTGGTCTTCCTAGAATTATCACATTCAGGTATATTATCTTTTTTTCCCCTATAAGCTGATAAGCCTCTGAAAAATAGGTATCATTTTAATACTTAGATGGTTTCTGTCAACAAAGCCTTGCAAAGCATGTATCAATAAATATTTGCTGACAAAGATGAAATCATCTGTGTGTAGATTAAATTCTTACTTTAATTCCTAAAATACCAAAATTCCACTTTCCAGCTGGGCAGCAAAGTCAGCAGGGATGTCGGGCAGGATTATCCATGTCTCCAAATCATGAAATATCCAGCTCCCCAGTTGGCATTCCTAGAAGAATCCTTTAGGTTCTAAGGGCCCAGCATTCCTGACTCTCTTTGAGTAGGTAAAATGTGAACAGTTCTGAGGTTCATAATTGTATCAGGAAGCATTTGTCAAGTGCACATGGGTAGCACTCACAGCAGGTGCTGTAGAAAGCAAGGATGTCACAGGAACGTGGTAACAGGCTGAAGTAGGACACCAAGGGCAGTGGGGATGGGTTGAAGGGGCGGTGTGTGATCGACCAAAAGCATCCACATTTAACTTCCACATACACATCCAAAACACTGAGAAGGCCAAAAAAAAAACCCCAAAATATCCAAAGGGCAGCCAGTTTTTGACCTCTGAAAGGCAACGTAGACAAACAGAATCTCGTGTCGTTACGCAGGAGATGGGATGGGTGATAACAGTGAGACATCAGAGTTAACTGGAGCTGAAATAGGACAAGTAAACTGGGTCCCTGCAGAGAATGGTCACAGTGGGCATCGATATGGGCCAGAGTGAGGGTCCAGGACCGGGTGTTCGGGAGGAGAGTGTTTGGTGTGTGCACTCCAGTGTCACAGGACCCAGCTCCATCCCTTGCTCATCGTGGGATCTTGGGAAAGTTATTGAACATCTCCATGTCTCAGCTTCCCTACGGTCTAATGTGAGGATACTAACAGTACCTTCCTCATAGGGATGGTCTTGTGACCAAATAATATAAAACTTTTAGGGTGCTTAGAACAGTGCTCCATCAATGCCATATAATCTTATATAATGTGTTTCAAAATTTCTGTTACATATAATGTGCATGTGTTTATGTGCATACGTATGTACAATTTATATTATTCTCTTTACACTTCTTAGAATTATATCCCATGGTCCATTTCAATCCACATCGTCTCTCTGCCAGACACGCAAGATATATGTTCCTCTTACCTTTGATTCTTCAATAGATTAATAATGAAAATAACACTTCAGAACGTTTCTTACTTTTCGGACCTGAATCACAATCTTCTACTTATTTACAGTTTCAGCTGCATCAATGTCTTAGGAGCAATGCACTTTTTCAGTTGTCTCTCTGCTGTGTAAAGTGGTATTTCCTCTATTTGTCCTAAAATAGTCTCTTTTATGCCTGACGGAGTTTCACTTTGGTTTTGGTTTTTTGGAATTTGATTAAGTCTATATTTATTTTCGCCATACCCTTTGTGATTTTATTGATTTCAATTATATTACTTCTTCACAGTCATGTTTTTCATCAAGAAAGTGCTGGTATCCTGAATAAATCCAGTTCACCAAGGTGGCCATTTAGTTCTCTTTTGCTAGATCTCCTTTACCTCCACTCAGGGATCATCACAGGGGAGTCCTGTATTGAGTCCAAATCCACGAATGAAGGAAATACCCATGATGCCACAGACCATTCTCTGCACACTGTTATTTCAAATCAGGGAACCAATCAGAACTCTATTACTCTATCCTGATACTATTTTCATTGTCTACATGCACTTTTGCTGCTGCTGTTGTTTTTTGAGATGAGCTCTTACTATGTTGCCCAGGTTGGACTCTGATCCTTCTGCTTCAGTCTGCTAAGTAGCTGGGACTATAGGTGCATCACCGTGCCTGGCTTGCACTTTTTATTTAATGGCAAAATCTATGCAAAGTAATTACAAGCATGGTCAAGGAAACACTGGCGTTAAGCACCTTGCCCCTGAACTTGCGTATGTTTGAAGACATTTTCAATGCACAGCAAATAGTGTGATGAATCCACCTTTATGTTCCATGTAAATTTGTTTTATTTTTGATAACTAAGCCTGGAGAAATGATGCTTGAAGCATCACAACAGCACTGACTGACAGCTCCCCAAGTGTTGTCTCTTTTACAGCAACCATAATTGACAGCTCATAGGTAAAAAGCTGTATATGTAGATGGATTTGATCACACTGAACACAGGGAAACAAACCAAAGAAGATATTTATTCTATTTTTTATTTATCAAAAGTCAATTAATATAGTAAAATATATGCCTCTTGAGAGAATATATTTAGGTGTAGGCTGAAACAGATTTCATTTTTAAACTGCTATGGAAGCTCAATACAGAGCAATTTTGTACTAAAATTACCTCATGAATATTTTTAAATTTCAGTGAAATTTGCAATACTCACTTTATTACCCCATATATACTGTTTATTTAGCTGGGAGTGGTCCAGATAATTATAGAGACTTTTCAAGTTGTAGACATAAATACCACTCACGCTATCTTTTGTGGGTACCTGCCTGTGTAAATTAAGTTAAAAATCTGGCCACTTTAAAAACAAGAATCCTACAATTCCATTTCTAGGTATATACTCAAAAGAATTGAGAGCAGGGACTTGAACAGATATTTGTACACTCATGTTCATAGCAGCATTATTCATAATGGCTAAAAGGTGGAAACAACCCAAGTGCCTCTCAATGGATGAATGGGTAAACAAATGTGATATATCCATACAATAGAACACTATTCCACCTTTAAAAGGAAGAAAATTCAGACACATGCTACAACATGGATGAACCCTTGAAAACATTATGCTAAGTGAAATAAGCCAGATACAAAAGGACAAATTCTGCATGATTCCACTTATATGAAGTACCTATGACAATCAAACTCATAGAGACATGCTGTTTGTTGCCAGGAGCTGGGGGAAGGGGGATGGGGAGTTAGTTTAATGGGTACAGAGTTTCGATTTGGGAGGATGAAAAAGTTCTGGAGATGGATGGTGGTTATGGTTGCACAACGATGTGAATATACTTAATGTTCCTGAATTGCATGTTTAAAAATGGATAAAATGGTAAATTTTATGCTTTTTAAATCACAATAATAATAATAATAAAAGATGTACAGGAATTTGCCAGATGAACAAGATGGAAAAACTTATTGCCAGTGGATTAAACGTAATGAAATCTGACCACCGCTGGCCTTGGCCTCCGGCTACAGCTCCGAGGCGGATTCCTTGCAAGCCTGATCTGCCAGCAACTTCCACGTTGGACTCCCGGCAGGGGCGGGCCCCAGGAACCACCTATTTTTTAATTTCAATAAATTTAGGGGGTACAAATGATTTTTTGTCACGTGGATGAATTGTACAGTGGTGAAGTCTAAAACAATATTGATTATCTCACAGTTTCTGTGGTCTGAGAGCCTGAAATCAGTAGTTTTGGCTCAAGGTCTCTCATGAGGTGGCAGTCAGGATGTTGACAGAGGCTGCAGTCATCTGAAGGTTTGGCTCATTCAACGTGACTGTTAGCAGAAGGCTCAGTTCCTCACGAGGTGGGCCTCTCTTGGGGTTGTCTCGGGGAATGACATTCCTGTCCTCCCGGAATGGGCCCTTCAGGAAAGAAAGAGAGCAAGGAGGAAGCCAAAGTACCTTCTGTGACTAGTATCCAGCTTTGCACACGAAGACTTCCACCTTATTCTATTCTTCAGAGACAGGTCATTCAATCCAGCTCACACTCAAGGGCAGGGGGCTCTTCCTTTTGAAGGGAGAAGTATCCAAAAAAATAATGAATATTTAAATACCATACACTAGATTTGTTCCTGAGACTGCTGTAACAAAGTACCATAAATTAGGTGGTTTAAACAATAGGGATTTATTGTCTCACATTTCTAGAGGCAGAAATTAAGTCCAAGATCAAGGTGTCAGAAGAGTTAGTTTCTTCTGAGGCCTGCGGGACAGAATCTGTTCCAGGCTTCTTTCATAGCTTCTAGCAGCCTTAGGTGACTCTTGGCTTGAGGATGGCCACCTTCTGCCTGTGTCTTCACGTTGTTTTCCTTCTCCACCTGCCTAATTCTGTGTCCAAATTTTCTGTTTTTATAAGGGTTAGTGTCATATTGGATTAGGGCTCATCCTAATGACCTCAATTTAACACGGTTACTTCTGTAAAGACCCTATTTCCAAGTAAGGTCACATAGAAGGTAGGGGGTTAGGACTGTAACATCTTTTTGTGGGACACAATTCAACAAGGTAATGGTGATGCTCTTACTCTGTTCTAATCTACTCCCTGGTTACACTGACGAGAAACGTAGGGTTCCATAAGCTACATGAACCACTAAGTGTCAAAGAGTGAGTCTGTGGCAGGGCTTGGATGAGAACCCTGATTGCTCGACCCATAGTTAATTCACCTTTCATGAACCACCCAGTGTTTGGCCATCTTTGATCCAATGTTCGCTAAGATCTGTGGGACCCATTAACCTTTGTGTTTTTCCTGAGCTAAAGATTTTCATATTGATCCATCAAGTTCTGCAGTTCCAGGGATGCTTTCTAGGAATCCTTTAAAGGTGGAGGCAGGGGATCGATTTTCTGGGGCCTACACCATTCAGAATTTAAGCTACGCACATTGGAGCGGGGAGACAGAGAGAGAAAGTGATAAAGCAGACAGGAATAAGAAAATGACGTATGAGGAACATAGGGAAAAAAAATAACAATCATTTCAGTTTACACTCCTGCCACAGCCTGCCACACCGTTCAGTGTCAGAGCGAGATGGAAGATGAAAATCAACTCTTCCTGTTAGATGTATAAATATTCGCAGTATTTCAAGAATGATAACAAAATGCACACCTATGGATCCATCAGTCATCTAGAGATGAAGAACATTGTCAGGGCATCTGTGCCCTGTACCTGTTCTTGCCATCTTTCTCCCTCCTCCCAGGAGTATTTACTATCCTGAATTTTGTGTTTCTCATTCTCTTGCCTTTTTTTATGGTTTTACCACACAGGGATAAACTCTTAAACAATATCTTGCTTAGTTTTGCCTATTTTTGAACTCCACGTAAATGGAATCCTACTGTATATGTGTACCTGTGATTGCCCATTCTTTGCTCCACCTGGTGAAACTCATCCATGTTCTTATGTGTAGCAGACGCTCATTCATTGTCACTGCTGTGTGGTACTCTCTCACCCATCCATCCATCCTCCTATCCATAAACAGGTTATTTTTGTTGTTACCAAAAAAAATGTTTCTAGGAACATTCTTAGAAATGTCTCCTAGTGTACTGTGCAAGACTTTCTGCAGGGAAAGTCAGGAATGTAATTCATAGATTGTGAGTGTGCTTTTATTAAGTTTAGTAGGTCATTGATTAGTTGGTTGATTTCATGAGGGTTGTATCAATTTAAAATTCTCTCAGCAGCATCTAACAGTGCCTGCTACCCCATTAACTCAACAAAACTTCGTGTTAGTCCAACATTTTGACTTTCCTGATGTTTACCTTACAAGCTGACTTTAGAACCAAACCTTCACATTAGACATGACCCCATCATATTCGACTTTTGATACCTAAAATGTCTCATGTCTATCACTTGATAAGTGCTCAATAAATGAGAAAAAAAATGAAAGGAATCTAAGCTTTTGTCATTTGGTAAACTACAGATTTTTTTTTCATATTTTAAATGTTTATCAACACATTCCAATTTTTCATTCTGTCTCCAAATTAAATACCCAATGTTAACCTATAGCAGAGTATTTGTTCCCAAACTCAAAGGCTACCCAGGAAATTTAATGCAGTAGAACAAGTGTTGCCCCTAGAAGTGGAAAATGTACTACATTTGCATTACTGTAGAGTGATGCATGGCTTAACAATGGGGATATATTCTGAGAAACATGTCCTTGTGCAATTTTGTCATTGTGTGTCATTGTGCAATGTTTGCGTAAGTACACATCATACGCTTGATCTTAGCCAAAAGGCGGAGAAGTGATGTGTAAGTACACATTATAGAGTGTACTTACAAAAACCTGGTTGGTACAGCCTGCTATACACCTAGCTATGTGGTATGGCCAATTGCTCCTAGGCTACAAACCTGTACAGCATGTTACTGTACTGAATACTGCAGGCAATTGTAACATCGTGGTATTTATGTATCTTAACACAGTGGTATTTTTACTGTATCAAAGGTACAGTAAAAATATGACATAGGAGTTAAAAAAAAAAAAGGCACACCTGCATTAGGGTACTTACCATGAATGGAGCTTACAGGACTGCAAGTTGCTGTGGGTGAGTCAGTGAATGAGTGCTGAGTGAATGTGAAGGCCTCGGACTTTACTGTATACTATTGCAGATTTAAAAAATACTGTACACTTAGGCTATACTGAATTTATAAAAACAATTTCTTTCTTTCTTTTTTTTTTTTTTTTTTTTGAGACAGAGTCTCACTTTGTTGCCCTGGCTAGAGTGAGTGCTGTGGCGTCAGTCTAGCTCACAGCAACCTCAAACTCCTGGGCTCAAGCGATCCTACTGCCTCAGCCTTCCAAGTAGCTGGGACTACAGGCATGCACCACGATGCCCAACTAATTTTTTCTATATATTTTTAGTTGTCCAATTAATTTCTTTCTATTTTTAGTAGAGACGGGATCTCGCTCTTGCTCAGGCTGGTTTCGAACTCCTGAGCTCAAACAATCCGCCCGCTTCGGCCTCCCAGAGTGCTAGGATCACAGGCGTGAGCTACCATGCCCGGCCAATTTCTTTCTTTAATAATAAATTAACCTTAGCATGCCGTAACCTTTTTACTTAATACATTTTTTAATTTTTTTAACTTTTTGACTCTTGTAATAACAGTTTAAAACACAAACACATTGTGCAACTGTACAAAAAATGCTTTCTTTCTTTATACCCTTACTCTCTAAGCTTTTTCTATTTTTAAAATTTTTCATTTTGATTTTTCACTTTTTACACTTTTTTGTTAAAAACTAAGATGCAAACACACAACTATGTCTAGGCCTGCATAGAGCCACAATCATCAGTATCACTGTTTCCCACTTGCACATCTTATCCCTCTAGAAGGTCTTATTCAGGGGGCAATAACATGCATGGAGCTGTCATCTCCTATGATAACAGTGCCTTCTGGAATACATCTTGAAGGACCAGCCTGAGACTGTTTTACAGTTAACTTCTTTTTTTTTAAGTAGGAGTACATTCTAAAATAATGATAAAAGTATAGTATGTAAATACATAAACCAGTAAGATAGTTGTTTATTATCAAGTATTATGTACCATACATAATTGTATGTGCTAGAACAGTTAAGAAAATGCAAGAGTGAGGGCTCGGGAACTGAGCCCCAGTGGTTTGGCAGCTGCTAGAGGGGGGGTCTTGACCTGGATCCAGAAGAATGCGGGAAGTTAGAGAGGAGGTGAAAATCCATGCTAGGAAGCAGGCGGACAGGACCAACACTTGGAGTCTATTCGAGCATGAGAGAGGAAGCGTCGGAGCGGACTGGTGCTAGAGAACTGTGAAGTCCGAGGGGGAGGTAGGGAGGCGCGGCCGGCTGCGCAGCCAAGGTTCAGGGACAGCCCGCTCGAGGTGCAGCAATGGGCAAGAGAAGGAAGGGTTGGTTAAAGAGCCACGTGGAAGTGAGTACCTAGGAGACTTGGAGACCAACTGAATCCAAATAGGAAGACTAGAGGCTAAGCTCAATGACTAACTACTCCGCCCACTCGGGGGGTCGACACTGGCCAGAGGGTGGAGTCTGACACGCCCCGCGGGCTTCACGCACCCAATCAACGATGAGTCGCCCTTGGCCACAGGACACGCCCCCTGATCTTAAAGCCCAGGGAAGCTTTTTCTCCCGACAGCCTCAGGAACCTGGCGCCCATCAGCGCCTGCGCAATCCCCAGGCCCCGCCCCCTCACCCCTCCTGGCCGGGATTTCCCACAGCCAACATGGCGGCTCCCTGTGTGTCCTGCGGCCGGGCAGTTTCCTACCGGTTGTTTCTCGCGGGTAGGATTAGCCTCGCCTGGAGGCACGGCCTCTGGAAAACCGCGGCAGCTGAGTTGCAGACAGGTATTGGATCCCAGGTAAGGCCCAGGAGAACTGGAAGCGGAGGTCTCTGTAGCGCGAGGATGTGAAGCCGGTGCCGCCACCTTACCTCAGTGTCTGTTGTGCCCTCAGGCGGAGACCCTGGGGTCTTAGGTATTTAGTTGCGGTCTGAGGTTGGAGGTGAAGAGGTGGATGCAGAAACACTGACGCAACAGGGAAAGGAAGTCTTGTTGTTAAGCTAGTTTTGGGTTCTCAGTTGCGACCCTTACAAGCATGCTTCTTCCTGTATACCAGTTTTGTGGTGTGCATGTTTCATAGTAACACCTAGATACAATTGCAAATATCTGTGTCCCAAATTTTGCAGCAGAGGAGGCAGTCTTATTCGTGAATGGCCAAACTTTTAAGATTGAATTGTATGTATACTTATGGATATCAGGGATCTTCAGTGTACTGTGAGATTTACAGAGGTAAATACAGAAGAACACAGAGGTGCATCGCCTAATTCAGACTAGAGTGGTAGAGGCTAGAGTGATTATCATGGGCACCTTCCCAGAGAAGGAAACACAACTTAATATAGAAATGGTAGTTTTACTCTCTATAATATTTATGATTTTTATAAAAAGGAAAAATAGACTGGTTGCTCTTTTGAAAAATAATGCTATAAAATATTGATAGGATGTCTTCTTCATTTTTACTTTTTACTAAGCACTTTCTTAGTGCTTAAGTGTTCAGTTTTTACTGAGCTGATAGCCCCTTGTTGATATGGACTGTCTGATGACTGATATCATTTAACATTTGATAGCCTAACTTACATGTTTTGCTTCCACTGTAAACACATTCCCATCTCTGTCTAACGTATCTGTTCTTTTTCTCTCTCACGGACTCCTGGAGGTCATAACATATTTATCACAACATTCCACTGGTCTACAATAGGGTCTCAATAAATTTGATTGGTAAATGGCTAAAACCACTTTGAAAAACAAATTTTAAAATTGACTTACATTTGTATCAGATGCTTTATACAGCTCTGTAAATTAGTTATGCCATCCAATAATTTTTGAATATTTTTTTTCATCTCAGTTAAGAGTTCTTATATAGGCATGTGTGGGTACATACATGTGTTCACATATGTTTACAGCTAAATATCTGCTGTGTTATTATCAATGGAAAAGAAAACCCCTTTGGTAGGATATTTTGCTCCCTTTGAGAGCTCATCCTGTCCTTGCAAGGATAGAATTTAGTGTGTTCCTTATTGCTTTAATTATGGAAAATATCTCTACATTAAAATTTGTGTTTCCTTATGTAGCAATTTAAAATTTCTTATGTAAAAACAGCTTTATAGTAGATGCTACCATCATTCTAACCTGTTTTCCTTATAAAACAAGATAAGTAAACTTTTTTATACTATGCTTCATATGCTATGCTTCATTGTTGTAATTAGGATGATGAATGTATTAGTTATTTATTGCTGCATAACAAATTACTCAAAACAACAGAGATTTGTTATGTCACAGTTTTTATGGGATACCCACAGTTCCAGGCATACCTTGCTGGGTGCTCTTGCTCAGGATCTCATAAGACAGCAGTCCAGGTGTTGGCTGGAGCTGCAGTCATCTCAAGGGCAGGGTTGAGGGGGAGATCCACTTCCAAGCTCACTCAGTGCTATTGCTAGGATTTAGACCCTCACAGGCCATTAGGCTGAAGGCCCAGTTCTTTGCTGGCTGTTGGCTAGAGTCCTCCCTCACCTCCTGCCACTTTGGCCTCTCTGTAGGGAAGCTCATCAGGCTTCCCACAGGTTGATCAAGAGAGGGTGAGCAAGAGGGAAGACAGAGTCTTTTTGTAACCTCATCTCAGAAGTCTTCACCAGGATCTATCTTAGAAGTTGACTGCAACAATGCAAAACCCACATATACTTCTTTTGTTATTATCTAAGTGTCTCATGTATTTAGGTCCTTCCCCTACAGTTGGTATGTAAACCTCTTGCAGAGAAAAATAACATAACCTTTGTTATCTCCACTATAATGCCTAGCACAGTGTCTGCAGATAATTCATAGACACTATTTGTTTTTTTAATTAAACGTGAAGAGTTCTTATATAGGCACGTGTGGGTATATACATGTGTGCACATATGTGTACATCGGAATATCTGCTATGTTATTCTTTTTGTCAAACAGTATTAGTAGCTTGAAGAAAACTACATCTTTACCACGTGTTGTTTCCTTATCCCATCATGACAGCATTCTCATTTTAACATCACTCAATTATGCATAACAATTATTTCTGTTAAAATTTAGTACAAAGCCTGGCCCATAATAGTTGCTCAAATTTGTTAAATGAACTTGTATAACAATTTATTTTTTAGCATTTTATTATGGAAAAAATCAAGCTTATACAAAAATAGAATAATATAATGAACTCTGTGGATCTGTCAACCAGCTTCAACGATTATGAATGTTTTGCCAATCTTGTTTCATTTCTCTTCCCCCACTACCCCCAAGAGTCATTTAATGTAAATCTCAGACATTCTGCTATTTTACTTATAGATACTTGAATATGCAGATAAAGATTTTTTTAAAAAGAATTAGCTTCTATGCCACTACCATATCGAACAGAATGAGCAATAATTTCTTAATATCATCTATTAACTATGCCATGTTCAAATTTCCTTCATTGTCCAATAACTTTTTATAGTTGGTTTGTTTTAATTGAGATTCAAACAAGGTCTATACATTTTATTTGATTGGTCAGTACATTAAGTCTCGTAATTTCTAGCAGATTGCAGAATGAATATAAATGGTGAGTTTTGCTTAAATAATATGGTGGATTTTTCTCGTTTGTTTAACCTAGCATCCATTTCCCCTTCATAGCAGTATCCCCGGTTTCCTCAGGAGGAATTAGTTCTTTCCCAGAAGACCTAGTTATAGTCTAGAATAATCTGAGGCACCCAACCTAAGGAATCCCTATCAGAGGTTTCTTCCCCTGAGATCTTGAGCATAGAGACAAGGCTGTTGAAATACCATTTTATCTTAGTGGCCACGTTGTGACTGAACCTACTGTGGGTCTCTGGAATCCCTGCCTTTTAGCTGCCAGAGATTCACCCTGCCTGCTTTCAAGCATAGTTCTGTGGGCTCTTAATAGCCTTCTAACTAGTGTCCCTTTTGCTCAAGTAAACCAGTTTCTTTTGCTTGCATCTAGAGACCTCTAACGGATAGAAATATAAACTATTCAATAAGGTTACTATAATCATTCTCTTGGGAGTCCTTATGTTGTTTCTATTCACATTTTCTCTAATCTGACTTCAGTCTTTACACTTTTTTATTCCTCAAATTATTACTTTGCCTTTTCTATTCAAATTAGCATATTCATCTTTGTTCCATTTTTATTGAATTAAACTAAAAGGAAACTCCCTAATATTGCTATAGTACCTCTAAGGTAGTGTGTAACACTGGCATTGAGCTAAATTTGGGACATCACTGCTCTGTCAGAATGTGCCTGCTTCTTTGGCAGCCAGCTTGATTGAAATTAGAGTTGTCTGACCCACCGATTACCTTTAAAAAGAAACAAATCTGTCGAGTTATATCTATACTATTCTGTAAACACAAAGTGAAGAAAATTCGCTTCTCATAGCTTTTCAGTTGGAAATGGAACCTGTAGAAAATCGTGTTGCAAATTGTTCTGTTAGTGGCAAAATAAATTCTCTCCAGGAATTCTTAGTGTTTTTAGCTAAAGATCTGGTTTTCTCACACTTTTAGCCTCACCTTACTTAATGGATTGTACCAGTGAATAACGGACTCCTTTGAATGTAAATATTCTTGTGTGGATTTATTGCTGGAATGATTCTAAACATTTAATAAACATATTCAATAGCCTGGTACTGATGCTGTGATAACTTTGTAAATTCAATAAATATGAACTTCCAAAATGTCATATTCTTAAGCAATGTGTAGAAATGTCTTTGATAAAGATCCTAAAGAGATTTTATGAAAAACAACAAATTAAGGACATTTTTAAGAGCGCTTTCTAAACGAACAACAATAAAAATGTTTATAAATATGTTTGAACTTCAATTATGTTAAAACTAGGAAAGCTGCCACCTCATGTCACAAACTCTGGAGATTAAAACAGATACAAAATTTTTTTTTTTTTTTTTTTTTTTGTGAAATAATCTCACTCTGTTGCCCAGGCTAGAGTGCCGTGGCATCAGCCTAGCTCACAGCAACCTCAAACTCCTAGGCTCAAGGGATCCTCCTGCCTCAGCCTCCAGGTAGCTGGGAGTACAGGCATGCGCCACCATGCCCGGCTAATTTTTTCTATATATTTTTAGCTGTCCGATTAATTTCTTTCTATTTTTGGTAAGAACGGGGTCTCGCTTTTGCTCAGGCTCAGGCGGGTCTCGAACTCCTGAGCTCAAACAATCCGCCCGCCTCGGCCTCCCAGAGTGCTAGGATTACAGGCGTGAGCCACCGCGCCTGGCCTGTCAGAAATTTTTATATGCTCAGGTTTGTGCGTTTTGTTTACTCAAAGGGATTTCTTGAACTATAGCAGCCTTTAAATACCCATTTTCGACACGCTTACAAACCATTGCGGACAATGCTGCTTCCTGATTAAACTCCTGTAGTATTTTTTAGTGTCATGGAACAGCACTATATGAGTTCAATGCGGTTTTCTCCACATTAGTGGAGATTTTTATCACTAGTGACATTTTTATCAAACTGGGTGTTCTGGATTTTGAATGTGGATCAGGAAAGGCTCAGTGATATTAACCAGAGGAATTGTTATCTCGCCGCCCTCTCAAGCCAGTCTTTTCCCTCTGGTCCTGCAAGCTATTGGAGTTGTCGGGTCAGGGGACTCACATACCGGGCTTCCTGCTATAAACCCTGCACTGCTTCCACTGCCGGGCACCAATGTCCCTTAGCAACAGAATACGAGAAGATCAGAATCAGGGGCCTAAAGTCTAACTCTTAGCTTTAAAACAAGTCATATTTTGATGTTGGGTAATTTATTTTCTTAATAGAATTTATAATTCACTATGAAGAATCACTATGATATAGATATATTTTCATGAATTTATATTTCTAAATTCAGAAAAATAATGCATACAAGAGAAATTATGTCAATGTGATTTGAACACCTGGTCTTAAAATTGTTGGCAACATTTGTGGACAGAATATCAGCTATTCTACTGGAATTACTTATGTATCTTAGTCATCATTTATACACTGACGTTTTCAAGTTAACTGCACTTCCAGTATCTTGTGGGCAGGCAGAAAACCATCATTAATCATTAAAATGTATTGCCAATTCAGATTTCTTAAAAAATTAGATTCTTTAAAATACTTTTTTGTAATATATCCTGTATATAATTTCTTAAAGATAAGTGGAAGACACAACTTGTGGAGTTATATTGCTCTGTGCTTACCTATATATGAAATATTTGGGGCAAGTACATAAATATTTGTAAGTTAATGCTATGAGGTCCTGAGGTGGCAAACAAGACATAAAAAGGGAATATATTTAATCTAATTATAAAAGCCTATTTTTTGGAAGATGTATATTAATATCTATAGCTCATAGCACAAGTTCCTATTTTGAATGAAGAAAATCTTGAAATGAGGTGAAATAACATGGTTTCTGATGCATTTTGATAAATGAGATGTACATGATGAAGTATAGAAACATGTTGGAACAAGTTGGCTCGTATCCAAGGAAGTTTAAGTACCAAAATGTCCAGCTCATGTTACAGATGTTTATGCCTTTGCCTTATCTTTCTTATTAGGATTTTGGAGGGAAAACTGGCTCTGCTTCATTTCTACATCTTCCATAAAGTCTAGTGCAATGCCTTGTACAGAGCTGATTTGGAATATATGAATATGTAAATGAAATTACAAGGAACATTATTAATATGTATTAGTAGCTGGTATCTTTAAGGTGCAGCTGGTGACTGGAGACTAGACTCTGGGTATATTTTTATAGTAAGGTTGAAGCTACTTTTCAGATAGAATGCTTATTGTTACTAGTAGTAATTAAACATGAACTAGTTACATCCAACCTGTTACCACAATCGAAGACCCATCGGATTGGCTTTTTATGCAAGAAAAACTCATTTGGATGACAGATAATGTATCTGCTTGATACTTGAATGAACATTTATCACAAAATAAAACAAATCTCAAAATGTTAGGTTTTAAAAATAATGAGACATATTTGAGTTTAAATATTGGATTAAACTTTCAAGCTGGTGATCTTCAGAAGTTATTCAGCCTTCTAGACATGGTTTTCTTATCAGTGAAATTGGAACTTCTGTTGGTAAAGATGAAAACAATTGATTCATCCATTGACTAATATTTGTAAGTGCTTACTATGTGCCTGTATAATTCTAGGAGTTAAAGATAAAGCAGTAAAGAAGGGTAAATTGCTGCCCTCATGGAGTTTACATTCTAGTGGTAAATAGAAATAAACAGGTGTTCTGTAATATTATGTTAGATACAGATGTGTCATAAAGAAAAAATAAAGCCTGGTATTGGGCCAGAAAGTGATAGGGGTTGCTGTTTTAGACAGGATGGTCAGGGAAGGCATTTCAGAAGGTAATACTGGAAAAAGACACCTGTATTGTGAAGCAAGAGGATAACAGGTCAGGGAAGAGGAGTCTAGGCAGAGTGAGGGCTCTGGGTTTGGAACCGGTGGGACCGACGGTCAGGAGGCTGGTGGGCTGATGCATGGTGAGATGAGGGGAAAGAAGAGGAGGAGGAATTGGGGTCATATCACTTGAGCCTCATGTAATGTTACAGTTGTCATGGATTTTATTTCAAGTGCGATGAGAAGACATTGGAGGGTTCTGATCAGGGAGGGGAACCTGATCTGACTTGGATTGTCTAGGTTCACTCTGGCTACTCTATGATGATTGCAGAAGGGCAAGAGTCAAAGCAGGGAAATCAGAGCAGAGGTTATTGCATTAATCCAGATACCAGTTGGTAATGGCTTGGAATGGGAGATAGCTGTGATACATGGTTAGATTGGGTTATATTTTTATTTAGAGATGACAATGTTTGTTGATGGATTGTGTATTGAGTTTGAGAGAAAGCAGGAAGTCCACAATGAGTGGAAGTCCACAAGTGCTTAGCACACATGTGCTAGTTTTCTTCTCCAGAAATCCTTTAATAATGCTTATAACTTGACAAATGTCAGAAAAAAATAAGCCTGAAAGTAAAAAATAAGTTGATAATATGTATTTTTAAAAGTGAAGTGGCATTTCCTGGGCCTTCTCTCAACTAATCTGTAGCAACATTATCTGCTACTTCCACAAAATAATCCTGGATGTGCCCAGATGGCATTTGTTAAATGCTCATGGACTAACTTTCACAATTATTTATCATGTCCTCTTCTCTCATTTAACTGTGGAACAGTCTCTGCCTTACCTCTGATGGCAACTTGAACAATGTCCTCTTAATTCAGTGCAACTCCAGTCTCTGGGTGCCTTGATTTCTCTCCAATCCAAGGAAGCTTATTAGTATCTCAAGCAAGTATATTTTTTGGTGGCATTTCCCTATCCCTTCTTGAAAAATTTCCAGGCATGTGAAGGCTAATTACAGAAGAGGTTTAATATAGAACTTATTCTTTTTTTCTTTTGAAGAATTTAAATTATTTCTTTTTTTTTAAACTTCAAAATATTAAGAGGGTACAAATGGTTTTGTTACATGGAACTCTCTCCATTTTATAAAAAATTTATTCTTTCAACGAAAATGCGTTAGATACCTACTAGATAGCAGAAATTATAATAGACCCTGGGGATACAAAAGAAAATACGATATAGTCCCCACTTTAGAGGCATTTAAAGTATAGTGAGAGAGACAGAAAGACATGGTGACAATTGAAGTTCTGTTTCATAAGTCCTGTTCTAGATGGATTGAAATCGTTTAGGTGCTGTATTATGTGCAGGATATAAAAAGACACAGAGCTCTCTCTCTGTCTCTCCAGTACTCCACAGTAGCTGTTTGATTTTGATACTATTCCCTCCATCACATTGACTCTGAGCAGGTAACTGACTCATTCTTAAAAATAAAATAGGAAACTCGAGTCAAGAAATCTTGAAATTTCATGTCGTCTTTCCCCTCCTCCTTCCACTCCCTGCTCTGCCTTTGCATCCGTCTTTAATCTTAACCCCTATTTTAGAGCAAGATATTTTCTTGCTCCAGGCTGACCCTTTTCTTCCAGTTTCAGACATCTCTCACTTCTTCAAGCCTTTGCTGCATTAGGTATTCCCTTTTTCTCTCCTGGTTTCAGCCTCTTCCCCTCCATCGGCTTTTGGCTATAGGCACTGCATCATGCTTTCGGCTCTAAAAACTACATCTCCCCCTCACTCAATTCCTTTCTCTAGCTACGACAAGTTTGTAGAAAGCATAGGGAATTTAGATTATACCATAATTAAATATTACTTCATAACCCTCAAAATAGCTACATTTATAAAGATGAGTTATACCAAGTATTGATCAGTATGTGGGTCAAATGGACTGTTATATACTGTTGCTGGTATGTTCACTTTGAAAAACAATTTAGCTTTATCCAATACATTAAAGATAAGTACACCCTATGTCATTGTAATTCCATCTCTGGGAATGGCTGTACCTGCAGAAATGCATGTATATGTTCATGGAGAGACATGGAAACTAATACATGGAAGCACTATTTATAATGATCACAAAACAAGAAAACAATTAAAGTTACTACCAATATTAGAATATATAAACAACTTTTGATATATTATGATGGAATATCATATAGTGATGCAAATGAATGAAGAGAACCATACTAACAGCATGAGCGAACCTCAAAAACATAGTGGTGAGCAACAGAGCAAGATTCCAAAGGATACTTGTGGCATAATTTCATTTGTATAGTTTGGAAAACAAACAAAACTAAGGTATTCTCTTTAGGTCTGCATGATTTGGAGGTGAATCTACAAAGAAGAACAAGGAAGTGATTTTCATAAAAATCAGGATAGTGGTTAACTTTGGTGGGTAAATGAGAAAACAGGCAATAGGAGCCTAGTTCTTAATAGAAACAAATTAAAAGACTGCTATAAAAATAATTTCCATATAGTAACTAGAAGTTCCAAAATAAACACAAGAATCTTACTC
Organism: Avahi laniger; assembly: GCA_963575035.1. Lineage (NCBI taxonomy): Eukaryota > Metazoa > Chordata > Mammalia > Primates > Indriidae > Avahi > Avahi laniger. Next base: position 206 of record CAUYSK010121480.1, on the reverse strand, counting down.
ATTTTTACCATCAGTGGAAGATCACAAGACTCATGGCTATGCCTGATGGTAGCCACCGTCCCGAGCAGCAGCCTCTGATCCTTCTAAGAGTACTGGGGACTGATCTCCAATCTACGCTTGGCAAGGACACCTTGAAAGGCAGGAATTGATAGTAGGAGAATGTACTTTGTTTTATGTAGAACAAATTGTTTGAGATTAAAAAAAAA
>CAUYSK010121479.1:0-10968 GCA_963575035.1 Avahi laniger | reverse complement strand
TCAAACTTTATTATAAGGCTGTAGTAATCAAAACAGCTTGGTACTGGCACAAAAATAGAGCCATTGACCAGTGGAACAGAACTGAGAACCCAGATATAAAACCATTCTCATATAGCCACCTAATCTTTGACAAAGCAGACAAAAGCATACACTGGGGAAAAGAATCCTTATTCAATAAATGGTGCTGGGAAAACTGGATTGCCACATGTAGAAGACTGAAGCAGGATCCACACCTTCCACCTCTCACAAAAATCAACTCATGCTGGGTAACACATTTAAATCTAAGGAGTGAAACTATTGGAATTCTAGAGGAAGATGTTGGAAATACTCTTCTAGACATTGGCCTAGGCAAAAAATTTATGAAGAAGACTCCAAAGGCAATCACAGGAACAACAAAAATAAATAAATGGAACTTGATCAAATTAAAAAGCTTCTGCACAGCCAAAGAAACTGTCACAAGAGCAAACAGGCAACCTACAGAATGGGAGAAAATTTTTGCATGTTACAAACCAGATAAAGGACTGATAACCAGAATCTACTTAGAACTCGGGAAAATCAGCAAGAAAAAATCAAACAACCCTATCAAAAAGTGGGCAAAGGACATGAACAGAAACTTTTCAAATGAAGACAGAATAATGGTCAAAAAACATATGAAAAAATGCTCAACATCTCTAATCATCAGGGAAATGCATATTAAAACTACAATGAGATATCACTTCTCTCCAATGAGACTGGCCTTTATCAAAAAGTCCCAAAACAATAAATGTTGGCATGGATGTGGACAGATAGGAACACTCATACACTGTTGGTGGGATTGCAAACTAGTGCAACCTCTGTGGAAAACAATATGGAGATATTTTAAAGAGATACAAGTAGACGTACCATTCGATCCAGCAATCCCATTACTGGGCATCTACCCAAAAGAGCAAATGATACTGTATAAGAAAGACAGCTGCACCCAAATGTTTATAGCAGCACAATTCACAATTGCAAAGGTGTGGAAACAACCCAAGTGTCCATCAATACATGAGTGGATTGATACAATGTGGTATATGTATACCATGGAGTACTATTCAGCTTTAAAAAACAATGGTGATATAGCACCTCTTATATAATCCTGGATAGAGCTGGAACACATTCTACTAAGTGAGGTATCCCAAGAATGGAAAGACAAGCACCACATGTATTCACCATCAAACTGGTATTAACTGATCAACACATAAGTGCACATATAAGAATAACATCTATGGCATGTTGGGCAGGGGGATGGGGAGGAGGGAGGAGGGGACAGATATATGTATACACAAAGAGTGCAATGAGCACCACCCGAAGGATGGACATATTTGAAACTCGGACTTGGGGGGGGGGACAAAGGCAACATATGTAAGCTAAACATCTGTACCCCCATAATATGCTGAAATAAAAAAAAAAGTGCTGTCATGTATTAAATAAAGCAGAGGTCAAATTTTATCACTTACTCTTTTAAATTATTGAACTACTTTTCTTTTGTATTTCAGTAACTTACATCACTTTTAAGCTATGCCACGTGGTCTGATTTTAGTATCATGGCTACTTGATTAGAAAATTCCCAAGAAATATACTGGAAACAATCTCATGTAATGTTATTACTATTTTAATGTATGTTAAAGTATTAGAACTGCCATAATCAAGTTATATACATAGTCTTGAATGTTTCTGCACAAGTTACTTCATAACTTCAAAAGGAAACAGAGTAACCATAAAACAGAGAAAGCAGACAACACTTTATCCAAATGATCAAAATTTAACATAACTGATAATGGACAAACAGGTAGCATGTTCCTGAAAATGTGATACTCTATAGAAGGAATAATCAATTTTATAATATGGTAGGCAAAAACACATGCTCTAAACCAAACAAATGAGGATAAAAGGTGGAAAACAACTTGAAATACTCCTAATTGAAATCACTACTGTAACTAATGCCAAGAAAGACAATTGAAGACTGAGAAAAGCTTTCAGATTAATGAAGACTAAATGAGAATACCAAATGATGGCAAACTTTTGTCCTGATTGGATCGTTTTAAGTAAAGCAAACAAAATTGGACATTATGTGAAATCTGCTGAATTTCAATATATGCTCAGGTTAAAGTGTTGTATCAATATTATATTTTGTAAACATGACAACTGTAGCATTGTTATTAAAATGAAATACTTTGTTTTCAGGAAACACAAATTATTAAGGAGTAAAGAGACACGGTATAACTTTTTGAAACTTTGAAAAGAGTATTTGGTATTCCTTTATGCATTTTTCAACATTTTTTGAATGTTAAAATATACAAATAAACATCCAAAGAAATACATGTCCTGAGAATTAAAAAATTCTTAGCAATTGAGGTAGAGGCATGACAGTTTGGATTATTTATTTTCTTTTTAAAAGTATGTGCATTTTCTGAATTTTTAAAGAGAGATATGTCAGATTTATTTTTATGGGATTTAGGCATAACCTGTGTTATTCAAGAAGTTTATGTATTAAATCTTTCATATATCTGTAAGGTTATCATAAATATTTTTAAAAGTAAACTAAAAAATGAAACATACTAAAATAGAGAAGAAATGTCCAAAATCGAGGAAAAAAAATAAAAATAGATCCTCTGGTAATTCCAATATATTTGTTATTAACCATGTACTTTAAAACCATTATGATTATTTTATTCAATTATGATTATTTTATTCAAGAAAATAAAGAAAATATGAACTAAATATATGAAGAATTAAATCATTTAAGCAATTAGAATCTAACTATTCTAGAATTTGAAAAATATCTATGACTAAGAAATCATTGCATGTGTTTAATGTCAGAATACAGGATTGTTCATATGAAAGATTACAGAATAGAAAATTTCAAAGAAAATTATGATGAACATGAGGAGACAAATAGAAAAAATCTGTCAGAAATGAACTTAAAAAATGACTGAAAGAAAGAAAATGCAAAAATAAATATAAGAGAGCTATGGAATATAGATAACAATCTGTGTAAATGGAATACCAGAATAAGAGTGATATTGAGGAAAAAACAGTTTTCAAAAAGGTAGTGTCTAAATGATTTTCCAGAGCTGAAGAAAGATTTTATTCCACAGAATCTACCTAGGGAGTCACCATAAAGGAAAACTACAAAGGAAGTCACACATAGAAATACCATAGTTAGACTTCCTAAGACCAGATGACAAAGTAATCCTTATAGGAACAATAAAAAAAAAAAAAAAGACACAGCACTTTCACGAAAACAATGTTATGACTGGTTCACTTTTCAACAGCAAATATGGTTTCACAAGTCAAAGGAAAGACATTTTAAATATTGAAAGAAAATCATAATAATGTAGAAATCATATCAGAATTAAATACTCTTAAAGTATGGAGATGAATTATAAACATTTTATAAATTATGTTGAAATACAAAGCCTGAAAATAAAAATTCTAATTTTAAGAAGCTGACAAAACACAGAAAACATAAAATCAAAGAAAAGAAGATGAAAAAATTAAAGATAAGCACAGTGACAACAAGAAAAGTTAGGGAAACTTAAACAAAAAAATTAAGAAAGCCAAATATGATTCTTTGAAAAGATTTTTAAAATGATGAAAACCTTGAAAGACTAATCAAGAAAAAATCATGTAATAGACCATAGTGTATAGCTACAGTCACTTTTTATTAAATGTGCTATTAGTGTGAATATATATTAATAGAAAAATGAAACATAATAGTCCAGAAACAGACCTATACATTATTGGTAATAATCAATATATGCTTAGACCTGGAATATAGACCATTACTGTTTGGAAGCATGATCAATCTAGGTATGGATTGGGGTTTCAGGTGTTGGAATTACTTACCAAGTTCTGACCTGTAGTCATTTCAACCTATACGAGTATGATGTTCTCTCATTATTATATAATTATTTATGGGATCACTTGGTAAAATAACAGCTATGTCACAAAATTTAAGATTCTGATGATCATACTCTTGTTCATGGTAATGATCATACAAATTAACAAAAACAATCATGAAGAACTGAAGTACCTACCCAAACAGGTCACCTCATTTCATAAACTTCATCAGTGAACCTATCTCTAAGGCAAGCTATAAGAAATTTCCTGCTTTGATACTATTCTTTTTGAGAATTCATTTATTTTTATAATTTCAATATTTATATCTAAATTCTATTTGGAAATTTTAGTTTTTAGAAAGGTCTCTAGAAATATATATGCAGCATCCTTTATCAAATTCAGTGCAATGACTTTCTTGAGAGACTGAACGATGATATGTGATAGCTTTATTATATTCAGTTATTTGTCTATTTAGGCTACTGTTCTACTCAGTAAGTCAATAATAATCTTGATGGAATCATCCATGCCTGTGTAATTCTTTGTGTTATGGCATGGATGGATAATCTTCCTAACTTTTTGAACTTCCTTTATAGCTTGAATTGAGGTGACATTGAAGCAGAAAATGGCTGATAAAAATTCTTCATTTGTATTAATAAACAGGTTTAACAAATTGAGCACATATTTGTTAGCTGCTTCTTGATCTAGAATATCATTTTTTCCTCCAATTAATTGTTTACATGTCTCCATTTACATGCCTTGGTATCGATAAAGATCTGTGAGGATCCCAAAAGAGGCTCTGTTAGGTAAACCAGAGGCAACACTCCAAGGTAACATGCATGCCCTAGACTTATGTCAGTACTTAAGGCAATATGTTCCTGAATATTTTGCTGAGAAACTGAATATTGCTTAGTTCCACAAATGCAGTATTACAAATTAGAAGCTACACTTTGATAATTTTCTTGCCAAAATATTGCAGTTGGATTGTTTAGGAACTTGTGCTTTGTTTCCTTCTCATGTTCCAAAAAATAAGTAGTTTCCACCCACACATCCCATCTCCAACCCTAGGAACATACATGAAAATTTTTCTCTCCACCAAGTACATAAAGCCTACCTTCATCATATCTATAATGGTATTGACTTTCTGGAAGTCATTAAGATTATTTTTTCATGTTTTTTCTCAGAAAGAGTATTTTGATCTTTTTGACAATAGTATAGACTAACAGAAGTCTTCAAAGAGAAATGAAAACATATCCAGAAACCGCTATTAAAACCAGTATTTTTCTGAGTATATCAATATTAAATGGACCATTTTTAACCAACTATTGAGATCATATCATAAAATAACCAATGGCCTCTATAGTAATAGGATAAGAAGATTAACATGAAAGAAAGATGTTCCCCATTTAAGTAACAAAGCAGGTAGTAAAATAGGCAGAGTGGGATGACTTCACTAAACAACAGAACGACACAAAACCAAAACCAAAAGAAAACTCACAAAAAAAGATACAGATAGAAACAACCAAAAAGACAATTTCTTGACCCAGTGCCTCAAGTAGAAGTTGTGCATCTCACACTCTCATCAATGTAGCTTTTTGACCTTGGGATAGCTCTCTTTCTTCCAATGTATTCTGTTTAAAGAACACTTTTGAGAATCTATGTTTTTATATCTCTTATTGGGATGAAAACACAGATAATGATGAATAAAAACTTGTGTGTCTTCTCAGTTCATAGTCATGAATCCAAGGCCCTACTTCCTAGTAAGTAATTGCTATGCCAGTGGTTAAAAGCGTATGATGAAATATTTTCTAATATGATTCCAAAAAACTTTTCCTTTTTCCAATAGATGAAGTACCTAGGTTTTTGTGCATGGATAGACTACTTGGAAGGGCCTTGAGAGAAGGCAGGTTATACTTTGATGTAGTATGGCTGAGTATATTTCATGAGTCATTTCAATATTTTTATGTCATCTTGAATTGATATGTAGTCCAAATTGGGGGAAAATGCTGCATGTTATAGAATGACCCTTGATAAATTTTATTGTGAGGACCAATGATTATTACAGATCATAAGGGTCAGTGGTAACGTGATTGGCTAAGGAAGCCCAATTGTATCAGATTGTTTGACAATATGAATTTCAAAATGCTATTGGTTTTCTCTACTTTTTCTGAAAATTACAGGGGAGAAATGATAAAAATGTCTTTTATAAATGGCAAGACTTTGCAAAATTCTTTTCAAAGCAAACGATTACCTCATTATCTCAACAAAATGGGTTACCCTTGTCATTAGAGTAATGATCTAAACATTGTTAGATTTTTGAGTTCTTCAACCTCAGGTAGAGAACTCAAAATTTAACAATACTTTTGCTACCACATAACCATTGCTGTCTAGGAAGGTAAAGTTTGAATTCATCTTTTGTATAAGGAAATGATAATCAGGATTTATTCAGAATTCATCCCAGTGGTAGTTGTATTAAATCTTTTAAGAGATATTTAAAATAATCCTGAAGCTAAGGATCTTTCCATGTTATAATTTTACAATTTTGCCAAGACTATGGTGGTGGCATCTGAGACATTCACCAGAGATATCCTAAGTAATTTTATTAGTCTGTCCACTGATGTTGATGGAGTGTACTGGCAATTTCTCTTATCTATTGTGGTTAATTTGATGTAAATTTTTTGCAAGATTCCATTCGATGCCACCTGATGTTACCAAATGTTTTCCTGCAAGTGCCAGAGATTATCAGAGATTACAACTGTATTTTTCTGAATATCTCTTTTCAGATTCTGGAGAAAATTGCTGACATTCCATAGTGGGCTTTTTGAAACTCTGCAAAAAACACTTTGGAGTACTACAAAACAAGGTCTTAGTGAATGCTGCCTATCTGATATAATGATAAACAAAGCCATTTCTTCTCTATTATTTCTTTTTCTATGAGCCTTTACCTTTATAGAGATATAGGCAATAAAACATTTAAATATCATGAATCTTTTGATCATTCTTTTTTTATTTTTTTATTTCAGCATATTACAGGGGTGCAAATGTTTAGGTTACATATATTGCCTTTGCCCCATCCAAGTCAGAGCTTCAAGCATGTCCATTCCCTAAACAGTGCGCACCGCACCCATTAGGTGTGAATATACCCATTCCCTCCTTATCCTCCCATCTGCCCGACATCCGATGAATGTTGTTACTATATGTGCATTTCAATGTTGATCAGTTAATACCAATTTGATGGTGAGTACATGAGGTGCTTATTTTTCCATTCTTGTGATACATCACTTAGTAGAATGGGCTCCAGTTCTATCCAGGATAATACAAGAGATGCTGTATCACCATTATTTTTCTGTGGCTGAGTAGAACTCCATGGTATACATATACCACATTTTATTAATCCACTCATGTATCAATGGGCACTTGGGTTGTTTCCACATCTTTGCAAAAAAAATTGTGAACTATGCTGCTATAAACATTCTAGTGCAGATATCTTTGTTATACAATGTCTTTTGTTCCTTTGGGTGGATGCCCAGTGGGATTGCTGGATCAAATGGAAGTTCTACTTGTAGCTCTTTGAGATATCACCATATTATTTCCACAGAGATTGTACTAGCAAATCTTTTGATCATTCTTAATGAGGATTCTGCTGAGGTCAAGAAATCTCACAGTTTCCATAACATGCGAAATTATGGACTACTCCAAAAGCTTTGCCGCAATCAGTGAATATATTAGCTCTCTCCTTTTTAGATATTGAGCAAGCTTCAGTGAATGATATGAGTTCTACAATCTGAACAGTGTTTGTGTCTCATGAGGGGACATATTCTAGGGGTTCATTAAGATCTGTTGTATTATATCCTGCCTGATATTTTCATGTTCCTGTCATAAAATATGAAACTCAAAATACAAGAATAAATTGGATTTACTAGAAAGCATATTTTTGATAAACATACTTGGAATATGGAATGTTGTCAGAAAGATGCTAGAGCATTTAGGAGTTTCCTCTTCTTTTGATAGTAAAAGGAGAATTGGATGAGGTGTGTGAGAAAAAAAAGTATTATAAGAATTTGCTTCCTAGGTATAAATCATGTCCTAGAGGATTTATTTCTTTTTATAACATTAAAACATGAATTTATGCATTTACTATTCTTCCTGAGCTAAAACAGCTGATAGATGTAGTCTTAGAACTCATCTCACATTGAAAACATAGCAAAATGTAATTTACATATTTGGATAAGAATAGAGTTTTAGAAAAATCTAAGAGTCTTCAAAGTTCTGCTAAAGGCTTTTGAAAAGTGGGAGAGTACTTCAGTGACTCCTGAGACATAACTGTCCTGGTACAATGCAAAAATAAAAAGTGAATATTTACTCTTTTGTTGCAAAGTAACACCAAGTATAAAGGTTATAGGCTGAGGCACAGAGAGTATCTGTGGTTTATCAAAAACAGACTCTGAGGCTGAGTTTGTGTAAGAGTATCAGAAGTTTAATGTTGATATTCCATGCCTATTTCTATCAAAGATTTATAGAGTTGCTGTTTAACATTATATTTAGACAAATTTCATTGTGGGTATTTAAGGATAAAATAAGAAACTGAGCACTTTGTTCTCACTCAGAGCACCTTCATTGATCAGCCGCCATATTTTATTTCTCCTTCGGGTTTTTAGTAAACATAAGACAATTTTACCCAAACTTGTTTTTCTGCTTGTAGTTCTGCTGCTGTCTTTCTCAAAAAGCTCTCTTTCCTGGTGTTTAATACCTGGATGGAAGTAGCTATCTGTTTTGTTTGTAAGGATATCAGCCTCAGTCCTTACTGATCTTATTCTGTTTTTATTGTAAGACTCTTTAAAAATGCTCATAAAATAGTTGGATATCTAGCAGCAGGAATACTTTCCATCCAAGATTTTGCTGCCTTTTAAATTCTCTATTTCTGGCTTAAGGCTGGTCACAGACCATGAAGAAAAAGATTGGGCACATCTGTTTCAGGATTTATGCATGATTGTTACATAAAAGTGTACTAGAACCAGTTCCTGGAATCTTCTATGGAATTATTTCTTTTTTTGCAGGACTTTATTAAATTATAATCTATTTCACAAGAAAGAGGCTCCAAAGGTAATATCTAGCTTTTAGATACCACTTTAATTTCCTATGAAAAGTAGGTCTTTTAAATCAATCTGAAGATCTTTCTCCTCAGCATTTACCATTTTTATTTGCATTTGAGTTTCCTAGGTTACTTTCCTAGAATTATTCTAATTTGTTCTATAAATTTCTGTCCATATTTCTAGGTTTTTGAACATCTTTAACAATACCTGTCACTCACCAAGACAATGGCTTAAAATAATGGGCATGCTCTGTTCTAATTATGGCTTAACTTTAACAGGAAATCAAGTGTTAAAAGTTCCTGGACTGTCAGCAGGGTTTGTCAGATGAAAGGGTAGAGGAAGACAATGATGAAGTATGTAAAACAAGAAAAGAGATACATATAGTAGGATAAAAACCATAGGTTCAATTTATTGTTTGAGGAACCTAAAAGAGAGATAGATTTAAGTTTTTCACATTTTTTGAAATTTGTATTGGTGACAGAGACTTTTGAAAAAATAATTTTGTAATCTGAATCTCTTTGCAAGTATTCTCATTCAAATCAAAATGCATATCAATGTATGCTTGAGAGTTTTCTCTTTTTCATTGCAAGGTGTATTTCAAATGAATATTTTGTTTACATTATAAGTTTAAGATTGGTGAACACAGTCAGAAAAGAGTATAGATGAACAATCTATCTATTTTTTGATAGTTAAGTAGTTTTCTTAAATGTATAATTTACTGCCCAATAGAATAATTGTTGCCCAGAAGAACAAACTGTTTGTCTGAATAAACTGATTCTTAAGAATTTGCTGGAACAAATTGTAAGGTAATTTATTGGTTGATAAACTTATTTCTGAGTAGTAAATTACTGAAATAAGTACTTGAAACTTAGATTAGTGAAGACTGTCTAAGTACCAATAGTAGGAATATCTTTATGATCTCAATTCCATATGAATGTCTTATTCATCATTTCAATTATGAAAACAGACTATTGGTATCTTTGGTCTTAAATTTATTTGCAAATCAAAGACTGACTCTGCATACTATATATTCTAGACCTTTTATAGGAGTGTTTCTATCAAAATACTCTGTAGTAAAGAATTTAACTTTTCCCAAAGAGAAGTCTGGACTTTGTTCTCAGTTCCTGGGAATAATCACTAATTCCATGGAATATACTGCTTCATAAAGTGCTTTTTGGTTGGGGACCTTGGGACATACCAGATAATCTAACAATTTGATTTATGGTAGGGACTTTGGGTCATGTGGTAACCACTGGACTACTGGAGGGCCTGGAGAGTAGGTCAAACATATGGGTAGTTGACCATGTCAGTGTGATGGAGCCCCATAAAGACTCTGGACAACATTCCTTGGGTGAGGCTTTCTGACTGCTAAAGTTACACATATATGTGGCATACAGTTTAGGAATAAGTTAATGCCATCTTTGACTCCATGGTGAGAGTAACTGGAAGCTCCATATTGAGAACCTTCTGAACTCTGTCCATGTGTCTCTTCCCTTGGTATCTTTTCACTGTAATAAAGGCCATTCTCACTCAAGTTAAGTGATATCTCATTGTGGTTCCGATTTGCATTTCCCTGATGATTAGAGATGTTGACCTTTTTTCATATGTTTCTTGGCCATTAGTCTATCTTCTTTTGAAAAGTTTCTGTTTATGTCCTTTGCCAACTTTTTAATACAGTAGTTCGATTTTTTCTTGTTAATTTTCCTGAGTTCTATACAGAATCTACTTATTAGCCTTTTCTTGGATGTGTAACATGCAACTATTTTCTCCCATTTTGTAGGTTGTCTATTTGCTCTAATGATAGTTTTTTTGGCTGTGCAGAAGCTTTTTAATTTGGTCAAGTCCCATTTATTTATTTTTGTTTTTGCTGTGATTGTTTTTGTGGTCTTCTTTATAAATTATTTGCCTAGGCTGATGCCTTTAAGAGTTTTTTCAACATTTTCTTCTAGAATTCTTATAGTTTCATGCCTTAGGTTTAAGTCTATTATCCACCATGAGTTGATTTTTGTGAGAG
>CAUYSK010121476.1:0-17797 GCA_963575035.1 Avahi laniger | reverse complement strand
AAAAAAAAAAAAAAAAAAGAAGACGCACCGGATATAACTGTCACACATTTGAGCCACAGCAGCAATGGCTGAACATGAGTTTGGATTGGAAATATTCTAAATATCTTTTTAGGAAATAAAATATTAATAACATTCAAATATGTTTTTCCTATACCTTTGATTTTCCGTCACCTTGCCTACTCTTAGAATTTTCCCCTCTGGTTTCCCCTACAAGCAGATGTGTGACATTAAAGACCTTTAGTTTGGAGAATTTAGCACATGACTTCTAGGATTACATGTTTTCCAAAATGCTGTATAATCTTTATCTTATTTAAGGATGATATCAAATAGAATAATTCCTCATGTGTACAATTATTTATACCTTACAATCAACTGTATAGGGAACACATTATGAAATTATCAGTTTCAACATTTGCCTATAAAAATGGCATTTTTATCTAGCAAATTCCAGTTTCTTCCCTTTACGAGTCTGTAACAGAACCAGAAAGAGTAAAACCCAAATAGACTTTGTGTGTGACACGCACATTCTTCCACCTGTGAGCCCTAGGCCAGCGCTCAGCCCAACCTTAACCCTCACCCACCCGCCCTCAGACCCCCACACTGTCCATTTTATCTGCCACAGTTTTTTAATACGTAACGCTTTTATAGCACAAAGCGCACTGCATCTCAATTATTTCTTCACGTATGCATCTATTCCATGTGATTGCGGGTTCACTGATGGCAGGAACTACCTGTTACTCATTTCTATTCCCCAGTTCTCAGCTCTGGGCCTGGTATACAGTAAGTGCTTATGATGTGGTTGTTACACGAGAAAGTAATGGAGTTAAGCGCAGATAAATTCCTTTATCCTTATATCTCTAAGAGTCTAAACCTTTCTTTCTAGTATTTTCCTCAGGAAGAATAATTTTTGAAAGGCCCCATCATTCCAGTAGAAAATACTAAGAAATAATAACGGAAGGGCAGAAGATCTTGCCCACGTCACCATCCCTGCTCTGCAGGGCCATTGTAAGGGGCTGCCCTGCTCTTACATAGCCAGTAAATTTGTTACTGCACCGAATGGCATTTCTGTGTGTACTCATCAGGGAAGTCCGTGACCTGGGCTCTCTCCCTTTTCATGGATGTACATGTGAACGGGTTCCCTTTCTTTGGTTGGCTGGAATAATCAATGATGTGAAGGAGGCTCAAAATAACAGCTTGCTATTCAAGTGTATAGAATACCCCCTACAGGTAGGTACAATCACCCCATCGCCCTACAGAACAGTAACATAACACTGTTTGGTAATCATAGCTTACAGCCACCGGCATATTTCTTAGAACCAGGTATTTTCTTAGCAAAAGAGCAAAATCTATGGAAGCTCCCCTGCCCCAAATTTCTTTCTCCTCTTTGTGTCCATGATACATCTGGTTCCAGAGCTTAAAAGAAAAACTGGGTTGACAAATGGGCATAGGGGATCAGTGGAGAGCTGAAACCCCAAATGAGTACACCAAACACACTGCTATTTACAAAGAAAAAAAATGCACATATATCTAAAAAGATTGTGTAATATGATTGTATCACCACAAACCAAACAGTACTTATTAAGATGATCTAAAACATTGGTGAATGCTACATTGCTTCAGAAGAAACTCTGTCCATTCTGTATAAATATATTTGGCAGAAGATAAATCACCTAAAAAGAAACTCCATTTGGCTGGGAAGATTACTTAAAATTAGTGTTCAAACAATAGTGTGGCTAAAATAAATTCAGGAACAAACTCACTGAGTCCCACAGAGGGTACCATCAGCAAATGGACTCACCACTTGGTCTATACCTCTTTCTTTTTGTGTCTTGCTACTGTGTAATTTGCATTTTGGGTTTCATGGTCTGCATAGTATTATGATTTGTAAATTCTTGGATGACTTATATAAAAGTTAAACCTATAACCACATTCAAATTTAATATAGGATTCTATGTTATTTAAATATCTGTTTGATTCAGTTCAGAGAAGAGGAATTCTTCTTTTTTATGCAAAACTTTTTTTCAAAAAAGACATCTTCATATCCCAAGGTTGGGTTTGTATAGACAAAGTGAGTGTTTAAAGCAAATTTGTGTTTTTAAAGTCATATTTCAACCTCAACCATCTTGTTCTTCTATTATTTTTTTAGGCATTGTATCTACCTTTGCATCTCTTTCAATCAGAAGTTACTAAAAGTAGGCTTTCATCATCTCGTAACAAAAAAGGCATACCAGTACACACATAAACAGAAAGACATTTCCAGATGACTTACTAGGCTGGGCAGGAGAAAGCATTGCATATTTTGGGCTCAGTTGCTGGCTTGGTTCTTGCATTGCAGAATGAGGAATTGACTTGAGTATTTTGATCTCGTAAGCAAATGGCCTTTACACTTATGTAACCTAATAAGACATCAGAAGTTACAAAGTGAAAACTGCAGATAACTATTTCAACTTGGTTTCCAAGTTTAGCTTCTGATTTATCAGCACTGTGATATCTTATTTAGGAAATGGAATCCAAAGATTTTGTGAAAACATCTTTTTGATAAAATCTTAAACTAATTTGAATTCCATTCCCCCCCCCAAGATACTAGAGTTCATATTTTAATAATTTTAACATGTATTAATAGATTCTTAGTTTTCAAAACTGATGTGGATTCTAGAACCATAAAACGATAAACACAACCTTTTGGAAACAGAGTGATTATAATGGAAAATATCCCAGCAAGCTTTGAATCATTTGCACACATCAAATGGATAACGTTCTTCAAAGAAAAACCACTGGTGAATTACGTTTGGGAACCCTATGATTCTGTTTTGCCATGAAGCATCTTATACTTCCATAAGAGTATGATGCTCATATAAGCAAAATGTTGAACTCACTGAGTATGTATTCATACCTATCTGCCAGGACTCTCTTTTGTTTGATTTCAAAATTCATTTCAGGACTTCCTGACAGAGGCATAAATTCTTCTGGAAATAATTGTATTTTCAGCTCCCCAAATAGGAATGCTGCCTCTCCCTTGAACTGTGTTTGCTTTTATTTACATGGTACTTTTCCTTAAAATGAAATCTGAGAAATGATAAAAAGTTACTCTCCTGCTATAACTATTAGCAGTCAGTCCAGCTCCTGGGGTTGAAGCAGATTTGCTTTCAGGAGGCACTTAGCAAAACCACATTGAAATTCCCATAATTTAATAGTTAACTTCAATAGAACTTATTCATTTAGACACTTCTTCTCTTATGCTTAGGACATGAGCACGGTCTGAGAGTCACGTGAAAGGGTTGCTAAGTCAAGGCAAGGTGGGGAATTGTATAACACGCTTCTCCTGCAGCCTCCTCTTGGCTGCATTTATTCCTTGTACATGGAAAACAAATCGAATCTCTCTCCTTCGCAAGGTACTGCACTCTCCTTGGAATACCAGGAACCTATTGGAAATATTCTCAAAGAACATTTGCTATATGAAAACGTGCTCACAATCTAAGAGGAAGTGAGACAGGGCGGAGTGCAAAGATACGTCTATATCATTATCTCCGTTCAGTAAAGAAAAAGTAAAAAATGACACTGTGGTTTGTGTCTCAGTCTCTCAAACACATGTTTATGTATGCACAGGGAAAAAAACAAAGTGACACAGACCAAAGTATTAACATTGGCCATTGCTGATTTAAAAACTGTGGGAAATTCTTCTTCTTTATAGCATAGTGCCTTTAAAATATTTATTAGCAAAAGTGTATTACTTTTAATTATTTTACATATATACTTAAAAAGTATTTCTTCATATTCTGTTAATTAGCATGAACACCTGAAGACAGGCCTTACAGGCATAAGGATTTCTCCATTTTCCATATCTTTGCTCCATCCCCGATTCCAACAGGTCTTATTTTGCTTAGTGGGATGGACCCAGTAGGAAGAGCCACTGTCACGAGGTGCTTGGAATAATAGGGAATGAGTCACCAACCTTCATGCTTTAGTTTCAGGGACCCATTTATAGGCTTTTATTCTTCCTCCCAAAGGGGTGAGCGTGAGAACAACTGACTTAGCACAAAATATGCGACATTTTTGACATCTAAATAAAATACTGTTCTTCTACTTGTTGAGTGGATGGCTGCTGGTATTCCTTCCTTGCCAGGGCTATTTCTCAGAAGGCATCTATTTCTCTGAGACTGACTTTGCTGACCTTACACCTAAGGGGATATTCACATTTCAAACAGCTGTCTTCAGCTGGCCCTGGATGTCTTCTCACTTGTTTTGACCTTACCTTCTGCAAGTCCCAGGCGGAGGTTTGTAACAACAGCAAAGTCAGGATTGGGGGAAACTAAGTTCTAAGCTGAATATTTAAAAATATATATGCTTATATTTATAAATACATAAACATTTTATATGTTTTTCCCGTAAGTTTCAGAGGTATAACTTTTGGGCCTTGGTTGATTTGAGCTTTGTGAAAATTGGTTCCTTTCTACGTAGAAAAATCCTGAAATGGTGCAATAATATTTGGATTTTACAGTGACAGTTCTCAGAAAAGACAGTTCTTGGTGGTTTGTTCAAACCACACAATGTTAAGGAGGCCTGAAGTGAAAGAACCTGCTTTAGGAAGAGACAGACTTGGAAAACTTAGAATCGGGAAATCAAGTACCTCCACCGCAAGAGACGGAGCATTCTGACTGCACTGTACTCCAGGCGTGGGTGTGTCTTTTCGTGGCTGGTTGAGTTCCATTCGTGACCTTAGGAAGTGCATACTTCCAAGCTATTCCCGGATTTTTGCCTTGCATCAGAATCTGGACAGTATGAGATCAAAATCAAGAGATCAGGATACAGGTCAGACCCTGGAATTCCAGAAATCTTGCTTAACATTTTAAAGATATTTGCGTGACATTTGGACCTTCAAGTTGGTATACTTCATTGTTTCCAAATATATTTTATGTTGATTTAAAGTTTTCCCATGACACTTTAAAATATGTACCTTTATATTATCAAAACTGTGATTTAGATACATGCATAGATGCTAAAGAGCAAAACATAATTTGACATTTGCCATAAGACTGCAACATGCACACACATACACATGCGTGCACATGTGTGTAATAATGAAGGGAGAAAGATTATATTGTTAGATCTCAACCCTGACTTAAACTTGAAAAACTAGCACAGTACATACACAGATAACAGTTGACAATAAATCTACATATATACATTTTTATGATCTATCTTGGCTCACAACTCACAAGCTCCCTCCTGGGTGCCAGTAGAAACAGGGAACATGAGAAGCACTCCAGAAACCACAGAATACCCCACTTAGAGTCGCCTATTGTCCACTTTAGAATCCAAATGGGTTTCCAATAGAAGTTCCAAAGAGGATTTGCCCAAAGACAATGTGTCTGTTAATTGTGTCCTAGAATGAGCAGGTAAATGAGATATGATCCGAATCAGGGATGGGTAATACATGTACTGGAATGGATTTAACCTCAAGAAAGGCAAGGACTCAGGCTAAATCTGAGCCTATAAAGCCTGACTACTAAGAGTAATCGTTTATTAGGCACTCCCCAGGTGCCAGGCACTCTGCTGGGCATTTTTAATGCATTGATTGTCTCAAAACATTCTTCTAATAAATCCATAAATGTAGCTGTCTATTTTTTTCCATTTAAAAAAAGCTGAGGAGAATGTACTTGGTGCAAAATCACATAAGTGACTAGGGATTAAATAAGGCTTCTAACAAAAATGTACCTGAACGATGCAATATATCATTTTTGATACAAGAGGCATACAATTTGCCTCCTTTCTTAATGCCTTCCTTACTTTGCTTTTTTTTTCTTTCAAGCTCAAAGCGTGAATATAAATAGCTGGTTCTCTCCCACCCATGAGTCTTGTGGAAAATTCTTTACCACCAGAACTGGGCATTCATGTCTAAGAGGCAAAGCCAATTGCCAGTTAAAAATAGGAACCCCTGGCACTATCTCCGTGCCTAGTGGGATCCCACCTCAATTAGAGTTGGGTGGGTGGAAGCTGTTTAAGGACCTTTGTTACACCAGACCACTCTTTGGGATGCTGCGGCATGGTTTCGACTTTGCTATTAGCTTAAATGTCTCCAAGAATATGACGACTAACTCTTAAGATTCCATGGTATGGACATCACTTTGCAGTGCAACAAAACAAATCTCAGTGCCTCCCAGAAACAATCAAAATGTTAAAGCTGGTTTTGTGTTCCAGCCACCTCCATGCAAAACGTAACCAACAGAAAACACAACAGGTATTACCACTTAAAGGGGAAAATGCCAAATTCTCATTAGTTGCCAATAATTAATATCGTTTCAAAATCAAATTCCTAGGAGTCTTTTAGTTTTGAGGATCTTTCCAGTCTTTGCTTTTCCTATTTTTTTCAGCTTAGTCATACATCTGTTCTTGGGATCATGCATTCGAGTTAACATTTCATACATTTTGAATAAATGTTGTGCTTATTTGGCATTTCTACAATGTTTCTGTCAATGTTTTTAGGTGACATTAAGTAACTACAGAAGCAGGGTTTTATTCAGGGTCAAACTAGAATTGAGAGATGAGTTTTACATTCAGAAGATGATCCTGATGTTGGTTGACAGTTCAACTCAACTTCTCCTTCAATTAAAGCACTATCTCAAATGTAACACTTTTGGGTTGCTATTTTTTTATGCGACGAAAATACAGAGACCTTATATGGAAGATAATAACGAATGCACCATATTTACGTGTGTGGCAACACAATATGGGTGCAATGCATAGGCGTTATGGTGAGCTGAGGCCCACGAGGATGGTATGACAATACAGAAGGCTCGCACCACACACACATGTAACGGAGGCAAATTTCAGTGTTAAGTGCTATAGAGAAAGGACTTCACTTAGTCATCTCCACTTCCCGACACCACCCCATTCAAACTAGCTCCTAATTTCTCCTGCCATAGGGGAACAGATCCCCAGTGAAAATGCAAAGAACACATAAGAGAATGTTAATTCTTGCCTTTTGAGCTTCCAGGACTTAAGTTCTGGTGATTGAAGAGTGCTTTAACAAATTTTCAACAGGGATTTGAAATATTTCTGCTTTCACCTTTTAGACAGATTCTGGAGCCTAAGCCATACGTGGTGTGTGGTTTCACTGCAAAACATTTGCAAATGTTGCCGTGAACAGCAGGATGCATTTAAGAAACAAAAATGTGTTTAAGGAAAAGACTATGGCGATAAAAGTGTCATCACTATTAAACAAAAACAACCAAGATGTCAAGTTTCCTCAGACCTCCACTCAATCCAAGCATAAAAAATTATCAATGCTACCAACAAGAAGAGAACTTACACACTCTCATTGCCAAACCTGTTTCTGCGTCTGTATACATGTGCTCCTCTCCTCCACCTCTGTCACTCAAGATGCCCGGTCCCAGCTCCTAAGCCTGTGTCCTTCACTATGCACCGATTCCCTCTCCCCTCCCCTCCTTCACTGTCTCACTGCCACAGTGGCCCCACATGTGGCTACTGAGCACTTAAACACACTAATGTGACTGAAGAACAACACTTTTAGTTTACACTTAACCATGTGCGGCCAACGCTACCACACTGGATGCACCCAGCCTCTGACCTCCACGTTCACACATCCGACCACCTACTCAGCATCTCTTCTGGAATGTTTAAAAGGCAGATCAACCTCCAACATCGAACTTGTCATTTTCCTCCCTGTCCCCGAAAGCCTCCTCCTTTCCTCAGCCTTCCCCATCCCATGGCCACCAATCCTTCCAATTGTTCAGGTCAAAATAAAAAGTCGGAGTCATGCTGGACGACTCTCTTCCTCTCACACTCACATGTAATCAATCAGGAAATGGCGATATCTTTACCCTCAGTATCTCTCATCCCTTACAACCTTTATTGTTACTGCTGCTCCTGAGCTAAGCCACCATCATCTCTCTTGTGAGGTCGATCAACAAGGCACTAAGTAAAGCACTCCAGGGAAGAGGAGAAGTGAAATCCTCCAGGGGAGAAGATGAGAAACATCCACATATAGAAATAATACAGTGACAGTTACTTAGGCTAAAAGCAAGTGCTATAGAACCCATAAAGAAAAATCAAATACTTCTGTGATACTGGGGATGGGGGGAGAATTACACGACCACCTAAAGAAGTTTTCTAGCTATCATTTAATTAATAACGCATCTTGGTGATGCTCTCAGCCACAAAGCAACAAAAAAGCACTTGAGTTTCCTTTCAGGATTTCTGTTCCCTTCTCTGCCCCTCGCCTCCAGAAAGGGACAAACCATTGTGTTTTCCACTTCCCTTTCCCTATAATTGAAATAAAAATATGAAAAGATCCTCAGCAAAGTAAAATTCCTGAGCTAAAAGTAAGAATAGCACTGATCAGAATATGTAATGGCAGTAAGGGAACTAATCCACTTCATATTATCAAGGTCATAAGAAATTTATGTATCTGGCCAAAGCAACAAGAGAAATAACTTGTACAATTTACTGCAAACGTTCACAGAAACATGCAGCTTTAAATGACTAACTCGTAAAATACACAGTAGCTGGCGGTGCGTGTGTTTGTTACTCTTGCAGTTTTACAGCCAGTAGCATATAGAGCACATTGTTTATATTTTATTTGTTGAACATATTAATGAATTCAGTGAACGTATAAGTGAGTAAAAGGCTCTCAACTTTACAAAATACATGACTCAAGGCTTGTCTTTAATGTCAACGTAGCTATAAATTCGCATGCAGAGTCGTATGTATAATCACGTAGGCTGAAAGACAACATTTGTATAAACCAGCAGAAAGCTGATGTAAGAATTTATTTTAACATCAGCTCATAAAGACCTCTTAAAGGAAGTACAGACTTAAACAAATAGGCACCAAGACTAAATATATAAAAGATGAGTATGTGCCAATTACAATATATTATTTGCTTTTTGACGATGACTAAAATATTCTCTGCCCTGTACTTTATCCTCTATTGAGAAGAACAGTGGCCACAGAGAACACACAGCATCTTCTCTCTTATTGTCTGACACCTGCTAATAGTTAATCCTCTGGAGATAGACTGTCCACCCAGGTAATAGAATCTCCGTAGGCTTCTCTTTCACCTCTGATCTCAGAAAGATTGAATTTTATTAAATCAATTCCACTCTCAGTGACCGTTGCATAATTTGCAAAGCTCAGTACAAAATAAAAATTCAAGGCCCCTTCTTTAAAAAAAAAATTAAGAATTTCAAGATGCTGACAGCAGAACATTAAATCAGACATGGGGCCCTTCGGAGCACAAGGTCTCCCACTACTTGGCAGGTCCATGGCCAGGAAGCCAGCCCTGCCCAAAGTAAGGTCCAGGTTTTCCCACCTGGGTCAGTTTTAAGACACAATTTAAGAACTTTCAAATTTTCTAGATGACCTTGTGGTCTAACAATAACTCTCTTTGTGGATGAAGACTATAGTCTTCCATTTGGTGGCCTTGTTTATATTACGATCTAAGTACATATCTGCATCTCAACCACAGACAGCCTCTACCAGTGAAGAGGGGAAACAGGAAACCTTGGAGAGATGCATGTAGAACTGCATAGCTAAGAATCTAACTTCCTTTAGGAATGCCCTTCCTCCACGATTGCCAGAGAACGTGTCTCGGACACTGCGAAATTTGAAAATGGTAATTCCCATCATTCAGATTTATCCTAAAACATTTTCAGTGACCTTGTCAAGAGTAGTCAATTGCTTTTCTCAGCGCTAGTGGAGAATACAAACACCCTCCGGTCACAGGAGTGCCACATCCCTCCCGAGATGGCACAACATCACGATAATGCCCTTACTGAAGCACCCTATGCTGCAGGTCAGAGTGTATAGCCAAGCTGTTAAATGCACAAATTTGGAAAGAGCACCGGTGATTCAGTCTACTCAACGGGACTTAATCCAGAGAAATTTCCAGCCAACTGGCATCGAGTCTCTAATTTACAGCTGGCAAGCAAACTCCTTAAACGCTTCCAGGTCCTCGGTAGAACCGTTTAATGTCTACCTTTAACACACGAACCACCTGACTTCAGACACAACACTAAGCAGCTTTGACCACAGGGTGCAGAGTTATAAAATTTACAGCTTCTTAAGTTGGGAAACCACAGACAGGAGCTGGAACCTACCAATTGCCCCCTGACCGAGGGGGGGGGGCAGTTTCTGCTCAACGGAGTTGAAACAAAAGACACGTTGACCGATCTTGGGCAGCTTCCTTCCTTTTGCTCCCACTTTTAACTTTTAATGTTAAAACTATTTTTAAAAATCCTTCAACCAACTTTGTATTTGTTTCATTATTTAAGGCCTTTTTAAAAACTTTTTTCAAGACATTGTCCTACTTTTCCCATGAAGAGTTACAGATAGATTTTAGAGATTGGCTTTTTATTTAATGCGTGCTAAGAAACTTGATTCTTGCCCTCAATAACGTATATGATTACTTTAAAAATAATAATAGCAATGTCTGTTAAATGCTTATTGTGTGCCAGGCCAAGCATTGTAAAACATGCATTATCTCATTTAAAACTGATAACAATATTATACAGAAGGCACTATTAATATTGCAATAGTGTGGATAAACTAATACACAAGGTCACATAGCTCCTAAGCGGCAGCACGAGGACTCAAGTCACTGGGATTGTCGAACTCTAAAATCTGACATCTTAACTCTCATGACATTGCCTCTCCAGTTCTGAAACACCATGTCCAAAATTCTAGTTTAAACTTTTAAAAGCTGCATGAACTATTAGAAACATTTTATCACCGGAATTCAATAGCATGCTGTAACATTTACTTTGTAATGCTGGACTCGGACCTAAGAATTTTGCTTCTTGAACACGGACTCAGACCTAAGAATTTTGCTTCTTGCACATGCTAATATCTGATTTAAGCATACATCATTCTTAATCTCCTCTCTCCATTTTACCTCTGCATGCAAATGTTTTATTTGATCCCTGTTTTAACAAATGACTTTAACACTAGACTTTACTGATTGGCCCTTTCTTACTAAATTTCCAATCACACCATACATTCTACATCTCACGGAAGAAAGACTTTTATGGTGTGGATTCATGTTTTTGTAAGTTCATGCAGATTTTGGAAACCCTTGTGGTATTTAAAATTCAGCCACTTTTTATTTTTCTGCCTTCTCGTTTGCTTCAAAGCCTGAAGAACACGACCAGGTATCATGATCGCTATTACATGCGAGTGAGCGGGATTTGACAAAAGACAGTGATACAAAGAGCCTGATCGGGGGATTTGGAAACGCATCTGTTAGGCAGCTTCAAAGGTGTGGGCTGACACCTTGAACCTCCACGAGGGTTCTAATTCAACTCTCCGACATTCCTCAGCGTTTAGTGAAGAGAAATAAATAGTGTTCTCTAACCCGTCACAAAAGTATTTGCCATGAATTAACCGGAGGCCCCCTACTTCAAATAGCAAACGGCAATCTCTAGACAAACGACGTGCCGTCGCAAAAGTACCTCTGAATCATCCTGTCGGGTCTGCCTTTTCTATCATCTGCTCTGAATTAACTCTCCATTACCTCTCTGCCTCCTTTGTGTTTTGCGTCTTCACTCGGTCTGTGCTACTTGGCTAAGGTCCTTTCCCTTATACTGACTTTATCTCGAGGCACATCTTTACTCATTTCGGCCCCTTTACCTCGGGGAGAATTCAGCAGGACGAGAAGGCGATCCTTCATCGGCGGTGCTCACACTGTCATCTCATTGATCAATGGGCCCGTCCACCTGGTGCCCCTCCATCCTATCATCTCCTTTTGCCAAAGAGTAGAGGAAGCTGCTTATTATAGTAATTTTCTTTAGATGTCTTTTCCTGCCTTGAAACTAGCCTGTGGTTAACCTATTTCTCACTCACTGTCAGTACAAAGTCATGCCGTACTTTGCAGGCTTGGGATTCTCCCTGGGCCCACTAAGAAATAGCAATTGGTGTTCAAAGAGTTAAACATCCCCTTCTGCTGCTTAACGTAAGGAAAAAAAAAATGCTAAAATAAAGGAAAGGTTGCTTTTTATTTTTTTAAAGACTTCTTTTTTAAATAAAAGAATGCTGTTAAAAACACAGGTGATCATATTTCAGTCATAGACTAGCAACCTGTATTATCATGTCATCCTGAATCACTCTGTTTATCAGACAGGGATGAAGTTACTTTATAATGAAACACTCATGATGAATTTCCTCACCTCCAGTCCAACTGCATGACAGTTTGATAGAGAACATTTACTTGGGGGAGTGGGGCGTGTGTGTGTGTGTGTGAGAGAGAGAGAGAGAATGAACTAGCAAGAAAGCTCATCTCTAATCACTTCTAGAGAATGTGTCATCTCTAATTGGACACCTTAGCTAATCATGAAAAAAAAATTGTGTACGTGTTTTAATCTTCATTGACAAGGCCTCCTAAAATTGTATATTAAACAGGCCTTTTTCACATTGTTTAAACAAAGAACAAAGTGAGTAATCTTAAGTTACCTACATTCACATCTCAAAATGGAAAAACATTAAGTTGTCAGCCATGCTCAAAAAGGCTAGCATACGTATTTACTTCGGATGAAATGACTGTTTTCCAACAATGTCAGGTGTAAATTTTAAGTTTGAGCCTCAGTTTTCACAGTTTTATCACTTCAGAATGTAATTCCTTAGAAAACACGCGCATGCGCGCACACATAAAATTTCGCTATTTGAGGGTGGAGAATTAACATAGATTTAGTTTTTCTTGGTGTTCTCAGCCCAAATAAAATATTATTCAGTGACTGACAAACAATATCCTAAACACTTAAAATATATGCTAACCTTTAAATCTTTCGGAAGACTAACAAGTACACTAGTTCAATGAGAGATTCCTTAGTCTTTATGTGAGACTTACGGAGAATAAGTTGAAATACACGGAAATCATCTAGCTTTATATTAACTGTATCTGTAGTGATCTCAGAAAGCATATGATTGCCAAACCAATATTTATTTCTTTTTGTGCTGTAGTGTGTATGTACATGACTATGTTTTTCCCCTGGGAAATGCAGAAATATAATACTTGGTCATAAAAATTAGCTCCTTTCCTCCAACTCATTTATATGTACGTGTGTGTATGTATGTCTTTCAAGATAAAAAACTTGATTGATGGACTTAAATAATGCCTAAAAAATTTAAGACCTTATACAATCATACAAATCCTTGATTACCCTTAGGTATTTCCCTTGGCCACCAAGGAAACCAGTGGGGCCAGCACTGTTTAAACTGACATGCACCTGTTACAAATGCTGAAACCATCCAGAGCCAAGGGTCCAAGGAGAATGGATGTCTGTAATAGAGAATGCATTTTAAAACTGGACGGGCACGTGATTTAGTGATGTAAGTGAAGGTCTGTTTTCCATTTAAACTTTAAGCTTCCCATGAAGACATTCTATAAAGTTCTGACATATAAAAATAACCAGAAGCAGAAAGTACTTTGATTTGGTGTCAGGCCATGCACTTATTTCTTGGGGTTAACTGACAGCAGTCAATTATTCTCAGGATTGCATTACCCTGCCTTGCGCTAGAAAACACGGAGAAATAAGTGGAAAGGTCTATCAAACCCACTGCCTTGAAAAGACAAATTGTTACTCTCCCAGATTGAGGTACGTCTCCTTTGAATTAACTGGTCGGCAACTTCCTATGTGTGAATTATTCCCTTTGGGAAAGCAAGTATTTTAGGAAGCATATTGATTCCTCAAATGCATTTTAGGAGATTAAATTTCATTATTTTAAATGCCATTCGCTCTACTTAACTTTAAACTGTACGATTCTAAGACCAATCTTAAGAAATGATAACATACAGCGGTTTCTAAGTGTGTGCTGCAGAAGCCTAGGAATCTTCAGAAGTCTTTAAGGCAGAAACGGGGTAAGGAGAGGCTTCACTTCCGACTTGGGTGAGAGCAGCTCTCCTTTCATTTGCTTTATTTTTTCACCTCCATGTAAGATTTTTCAATTTGAAAACAGATTGCACTTTTTAAATCAATGAATTTTATCATTGAATGTCATGCATTCAATACATTTTTTTGTGTGTGTGCACCTTCTATGGTGTTCCAGATACTATGCCAGTTGTGGAAGCTACAAGATAAATAATTCATCATCTGATAACACAGGGTTTTAGGTGCAACGGGAGTGCTTCAGGACAGTGCTATAGTATATAGTAGAAGCCATTCGTTCAGATTGGGGAAATTCTTTCTGAAATGAGGAAATTCGGACCCAAATCATTTAAGCAATTCATCCGAAGTCATATAGTTAGTAGCTGAGCAACCCACATCACTGACTATTCATGTGGATGCTCCTCATCTAACCCATGTTGCTTCTGGAAGAATGGAATCCATGTTACCAAAACTTGTTCTTTACACTCTTTAAATACCTGAGACTATAAATATTTGGTGACATGATTCATGTCTTAGCTATTTGTGCATCTTCAATGTCTAGCACAGGGCTGGGCATTGAATGGGTACCCAATGGATATTTTCCTTTTTTAATCAAACATTGAGAGGAAGTAAACAGAAGAAAATTGTTTTGCTGATAATTACCTATATCAATACATACCAAGGTGGTTGAAAATTGGAATTAGCCAGGATATTGGCAGGTTATGATGTAATATATATGAAAGAGAAAAAAAAGAGGGATGTTATTCTCATAGTACCATCCTTACCTGTTTTGGCAAACATATGCTTCTTCTGAATTTCATACTCTAATGAGAACTTAGTAAACATGAAGAAATTTTAAGCAGCCATAAGAGAAAGTGCTTTCGTGCATATACTTTATGTGGATGAAACATCATTTTTCATCTTGGTAGGTTCCCACACTCTGATTTTAGCATCCCACAGGATTGTAAAACATATTCAACATTTTTATATTGGAGCGAACATATTTTTGGCTCCCAAACTATTCATTTTGGTTCAATTCATAGTTATTGTATCGAAAGCCATATGAACTTTATTTAACTTCCTTTAAAGAATACAGCCATGGATCACTTGGATATCAATATACAGTCTAGTTTTGGAAAAATGTAATTTATTACTGATTGTAATTCTAAGTTTTTAAAATAACTGTGTTCCATCAATTTTGGAGAGATATAATAAGCATGTGTTAAAAACTGACCAGCAATTTGATGATGGTCTCCAGAGAACAATAAAGTATAATTTAAATATTAAAGGTATTAACCCAAATTCTTTTAAAAGATAAAATAGATGTAATACCAGGTTACTGAGTTTGGATTTTTTTTTTTAGTTTTGAACATATTTGCAACTTTTCAATGAAACCAAAACTCCTTTAAAAATATAAGGCATGTCCAATTAATCATACAAGTTTCTATCTACATTGTTTTCAGACAAGTCGCATTCCTAGGACATTAATTTAAGCTTTCATTGAATCTAGAGGTAGAATGAGCACATAAAGTAAGACTTTGGAAAACAACAGCCAAGCAAATGTGACCTTACTCCAATCATGGTGAAACCACAAGTTTATGTTACTGGAGATATTAATGTGGTAGTAAAAAAGAATATTTAAAAATATATTATACATATCCAATTGAACCTGGGGAAGACTTTATGTTTTCATGATTTTATTTAGATCTTCTATTTCCATCTTAATTTTTTTATTGTTGTTAAAGGAACTGTCTGTATTCACAAAGAGATAGATTGATGTACCGGACCAACTTGGAATGAAGTTTTAGAGAACTTAATCCATCACCAACTGACGCCATCCTTCCATTCCTCAAAAATAACTTGTACTAATAAATATCAGGAAAAATCTTGTATCTGGGGAACAATCCAAACGTTTACTTTTGGTCAGGGCTAAAATAATATAGATGAATGATAGATGAAGCTGTACTTAGATTAAACAAAACACAAATAAAAAAGCTCAGCTTGAATCTGGTCTCGTGTTCAGCGACAACATGTCAATTGTCTGGTTAATGGGATCAACACAGACAACAGTGGGAGATTTCACGGTCTAAAGATGGAAGAAGGAACTCCATCACTCAGTTTGGCACTTTCTACCACTTCTTGTCTCATTCTTCGTTGTGGTTTTCCTACAGATAATATATGTTTAACACAAAGCTTAAATTACAAACACAACTCTGAACACCTACTACAACGGTCTTGTGTTTATGAACAAAATTGGAGAAACAACAACAAAACGGTTGCTTGTCATGAAGTGGTAAAAAACACATTTCTCATCAGTAGCTATTTGCACTTTGTTCTGATTGCCCGTGGCAGAGACAGTGAGAGTCACATAGCCCCAGATTCCTGCTCAGGTTTTCTTTCAGCCACAGAACTTGGTTTGTGTACATCTGCTTAGAGATGGATCAAAGGCCTCTTGGCAAAACTAGTGAAGCTATGTTGCTTTAAAACTGACACCTTTCCAGTTAAATAAACCTCTCAAAAGAAAAAGAAGTCTGCTGCTCAGATGCTTGATAGAAAAGAAATAGAGAAAACATACACATCTTTTAAAAAAGGTGAAAAAAAAATCCAGAACTCTTTAATTAGTTCAATTCCTAAGTCTTAGATTTAATTAATATGTAATTTCAAGGGCTGGATTTGTTGTTGAGCTTCAAACTACGCTGGCCTTAGCCCAGTTGGATTTGGAATTCCTACTCTCTTCCTCTAAAATGAAAGAGCTGAGAGGATTGGAAGAACATTTCCTAATGACAGCCTCTCCCTCAAATAAGTGTTGTGAGATCTTCAAGGAATCTTCCATCACACAGATAGAAGTAATGGGACCTAGTATCTTGAGTTTGGGAGATGATGGGAGGTTAATTCATGGTCAATAAATAGCAGAAATGGGTCTATGGACATAGTTGCAAGCTCGACAATCTACTGGGCCCAGAAGTTCCTTTTTCTTAAGAAATAAAAAAAAAAAAAATCCATATTTATACAAGAAATCACCTGATATGAAAGCATCAATTTGTCTGTTTAACTATTACACATATCTGGGTGATGGATTTGGCCAATGGTCACTAGTTTGCTAACTATGGACTCAGGTTTCATTGCATGCTCAGAAAGTAAAATGATGATGATGGTAACAAACATTATGTGCTAAGTATTTTGTAGGCACTGAACTTATCTTCAATTATCTTTATAATAGCCCCAGTAGTTAGCTAGTATTGTTTTCCCATTTTACAAATGTGGACATTAAGTGACACAGAGATTAAGAAACTTGCCCAAGTTTCATGGTTTGTGAAGAGTCTGTACTCTTAGCTATTCTACGTGTAGAACAACATCTTAGAATCTAAAGTAACGTGTGGTCAGTTTTTTGTCTTCTTGTCTTCTTTAGCACATGCTTAAGGCTAGTGCTACTCAGTAACTACTCTGTGGAGAGTGACCCTTCATTTTGCATTACTATGGCCTAAAAAAAAAAAGCATCTCTCTATTATCTACAAATAGTCCTTTGACGTCAAAGAAAATGCTGTGCTTTTGAAATCTCAAGAATGGACTGCATGGTTTTCAAACTGTGAAACTGACATTTACCAGGTTTCTCTGGTTGCCACCACAGAGTCTTAAACTTCATCAGGGGAATAGTTGCAACGCATACTCGAAACTGCATTTGCATAGCCTTGAGGATGGCATTCAGACACAGATTTTAAATACCTTAAAATCTGGAAGGAAACATACGACTGAAACAGCAGCAGGAAGAACAGGTAGGGTGCCATCCCTATTGCCACGAACAAGGGCGTATCCACTCTCACATAGTGGGTTGTGTAGGTTCAGGGCAAAAGCACATGACAAAAATGCCAGGGTGACGAGAGATGTGCATGTGCATACAAAAATCCCACGACACCCGCGAG
>CAUYSK010121473.1:0-44485 GCA_963575035.1 Avahi laniger | reverse complement strand
AGTTGTTTGATTTTTTTCTTGCTGACTTTCCTGAGTTCTATATAGATTCTAGTTATCAGCCTTTTCTCAGATGTGTAATGTGAATATTTTCTCCCATTCTGTGGGTTGTCTGCTCTCGTGATAGTTTCCTTGGCTGTACATTTATTTATGTACAGGTCCCATTTATTTATTTTTGTTGTTTCTATGATTGCCTTTGGGGTCTTCTTCATAAATTCTTTGCCTACGCCAATGTCTGGAAGAGTTTTTCCAATATTTTCTTCTAGAATTCTTACAGTTTTACACCTTAGGTTTAAGTCTGTTATCCACCATGAGTTGATTTTTGTGAGAATTTGAGAGTTACGGATCCTGCTTCAGTCTTCTGTGTGTGGCTATCCAATTTTCCCAGCATCATTTATTGAATAAGGATTCTTTTCCCCAGTGCATGTTTTTGTCTGCTTTGTCAAAGATAAGATGGCTATATGAGGATGGTTTTATATCTGGGTTCTCAGTTCTGTTCCATTGGTGTATGTCTCTGTTCCTGTGCCAGTACCATGCTGTTTTAGTTACTATAACCTTGTAGTATAGCTTAAAGTCTGGTAAACCGATGCCTCCCAATTTATTCTTTTTGCTTAAGGTTGCTTTTGCTATACAGGATCTTCCCTGGCATTCAATCCAGCAATCCCATTACTGGGTATCTACCCAAAAGAACAAAAAACATTCTATGAAAAAGACGTCTTCACTAGAATATAGCAGCACAATTCACAACTGCAAA
Source organism: Avahi laniger (assembly GCA_963575035.1). Taxonomy (NCBI): domain Eukaryota; kingdom Metazoa; phylum Chordata; class Mammalia; order Primates; family Indriidae; genus Avahi; species Avahi laniger. Next base: position 43,734 of record CAUYSK010121473.1, on the reverse strand, counting down.
GATATAGAAACAACCCAAGTGCCCATCAATACATGAGTGGATTAATAAAATGTGGTATATATATACCACGGAGTTCTACTCAGCCACAAAAAATAGTGGTGATTTAGCACCTCTTGTATTATCCTAGATAGAGCTGGAGCCCATTCTACTAAGTGAACTATCACAAGAATGGAAAACAAGCACCACATGTACTCACCATCAAATTGGTATTAACTGACCAATACTTAAGTGCACATATAGTAGTAACATTCATTGGGTGTTGGGCAGATGGGAGAGGGGAGAAGGGGATAGGTATACACATACCTAATGGGTGCAGTGTGCACCATCTGGGGGATGGACATGCTTGAAGCTCTGACTCAGGTGGGGCAAAGGCAATATACGTAAGCTAAACATTTGTAGCCCTGTAATATGCTGAAATAAAAAAAAAAGACCTGACTTTGTGAATTCCTCTTCTGTGCAGCCCTATTCTACAAAAATAAATCCCTTCATGAACAGGAGCCACAGTGCAATATTTGCTCTTATAGTTTTCAGATTACCAATTTCCCATCAAAGTGCTTAATCAGCCTCCCAAATCTTTCCTGTTAATGACCTTCAGTACTTGCACTGTCAAGTTAAACTCATCAATTTAAGAAAAAGTAAGTAAAGAAATTACTTTTTTAATGACAAAGAAAATAGTTTCCTTGCTGGAAACTTGAAAAAGGGATCTTCTCTTTGTAATCAATTTGCAAAACATCCATGTACCAGACACAGCAGTGACTAAAATTCCCTGCGAATGATTCCTACCAGTTTGGTGATGGATCCCATTGACCTGTCAATCACAAGTATTTACAAGTTCCAAAATGCACCATTCACCCCACCAACTCCTGTAGCCATTTTTTAGTCATGTATGTAATTCAGTGAGTTTTAAAGAATCTTGCTCTCTTACAGTTGAAAGATGAGTTCTGTCCCATTGAGCCAACAAAGATATATTTCTTTTGCATGTAAATATTTCTAATCTTTCTATCTGCCCAAAGTAGGCCTTCAAACATAACTAATTTATTCCTTTTCTTCATTTCCTCATATCCAATTCATAAGCAAGTCCTGTTTGACTTTACCTTCAAACTTGCTCCCCTTAGTACAAATACTTCACAGTCTCTACTGTCACAGCCCCTAGTCTAAGTTATCAATGTTTCTCCCTTGAACTAGCACAGAAATCTTCTATATTAGGCTTGTACATAGAAACAGAACCAATAGGAGAGAGATATATTAGATACAGATATATATTTATCAACTCTTTGAATAGTAGAGTACTACATGTTGTTTTTGCTATGCCTTAGCATTTACTGAGCACAGGTAACATGTCCTAAAAGAGAATCCAGAATATATAAGGAACTCAAACAACTCAATAGCAAAAACACAAATAATCCTATTAAAAATAGGCAAAAGATCTTAATAGACATTTGTCAAAAGAAGACATACAAATGGCTAACACGTATATAAAAAATGTTCAACATCACTAATCATTAGGGAAATGCAAATCAAAACTACAATGAGATATCACCTTATTCCAATTAGAATAGCTATTATCAAAAAGACAAAAGATAAACGTTGATGAGGATGTGGAGAAAAGGAAACCCTTATATACTATTGGTGAGAATGTAAATTTATATAGCCATTATGGAAAACAGTATTTTTAATTTTTTCCTTTAAAAATTAAAAATACAAATACCATATGATACAACAATCTCATTTCTGGGTATATGTCCAAAGGTAATCAGTCAAAGAGATATCTGCACTCCCATATTTATTATGGCACTATTAGAAATAGTTAAGATATGGAATCAACTTAAGTGTCCATCAATGGATGAATTGATAAAGAAAATGTGGTACACATATACACAATGGAATATTAGTCATAAAAAAGAATGAATTTCTGTCAATTTTAACAACAGGGATAAACCTGGAGGATATCATGTTAAGTGAAATAAGCCAAACACAAAAAGGCAAATACCACATGATCTCACTCATATGTGGAATCCCAAAACTGATCTCATAGAAGTAGAGAATAATGGTTACCAGAGCCTGGGGAGGGGAGGTAGAAAGGGAGAATGGGAGAAATTAATCAACAGGTACAAAGTTACAATTAGGAGGAATAAGTTCTGGTGATCTATTGCACAGTAGTGTGACTATAGTTAACAATAATGAATTGTATATTTCAAAATAGCTAGAAGAAAGGATCTTTTCAGTACAAAGAAATGATAAACATTTGAGGTGATGGTTATGCTAATTACCCTGATTTGATCATTATACAATGTATACATGTATGGAAACATCACCCTATACCCATAAATATGAACAATTATTACAGGCCAATTAAAAAATTTTAAAAAACAAAAATAGTAGGTTAGGGTATTTCAATACAAAGATTACTTGCATGTTGAACCAGCAGGGTTTTCAGCTGAATGACTAATCCATACAATATAAATGAATTCTTAAGCCATTATGGTTACTTGCTTCTCAAACCAGGACAGCTTAAAAAAATAGCTTCTAAACATAACAAATACGATTCTATTCTTTTGCTACTGTGGGTATGACTGTTTTATGTCTCATGACACTAAAAAACATTATAATGGCTAAGGCAACTTCACTGTATCAATAACATCAATCCTTTAAAAGAATTAGTGAAGATAATAAGGGTATTCATTAAGAACAAAATGAAACAGTGAGGTGAAAAGGTTATGAAATAATGTTGTGAAAAAACTAAATTGGTATTTAATTATCTTTATACTGAAATGCATACAAACGATAAAAATCAAAAGGAATAGAAACATAAAAACTTTTTTTAAGGAAATGAAGCTGTGAGTTGATTTTTCAATATTTTTCTTTACTACTGTATGATATGTGAAAACTAAATAAAAGCAAGAAGAAAAAAAGAAAGAATGAATGAACCAGGTCATGCTGATGGGTTTAGAGTTACTTTAGGAAGGTATGAGAGCTACAGAAATTATTAAGCCATTTTTTTTCTTTTTCCCTAAGACTCTGACTGTGTTTCTTCTTACTAGTGACAGAAGAAATAACCTTTGTTAAGAATGAAATGATGACAGGTCTTTGAAATTCTCTCATCTCTCTGAACACAGTGAATGTGAATGAAAGATCTCAGGAAGAGTTTTCAAAAAGCTTGTTGCTCAATCACCAACCTTCCGGAGGAGCTGCGCATTGACTGCCACCTGGGATAAGGTCAATAGAAACTGCCATAGCTCTCAAGGCAAGCACATGCTGGTAATGACAAGCTGCTGGGACTCAAAGCTGCGTTTCAGCCCCAATCCCAGCACTGACTCACCATGAAGCTCTTTGATTTCCTGATGGACCTTTCATGAGGACACACCACACTTAACTAAACCCTTGACCTAACGGACCTAGACTGAAGATGAAACCAAAGACAGCGGAGGGATTTGGTATTTTAGTCATGTTCGTTCATGTGTCAGTATCTTTAAGGTAAGCTCACACAAAGGTGGCCATGAAGTGGTTAAACAGCAAAATCCCTGACTTCTGTAGTTAGTGAGAAATGTCTAAGACAGCATGTCATAGAATCGAAGACTTCTGTGCAGAGAGGAAGACACCGCAAGTCAGATTCATTCATTCATTTCTATTCATTCATCCATTCATTCATTCATTTTCTTCAATAAACATTTAGGAATCTGCTACTATTTGCCAATATGTCAGCAGAGCTCTGGAGAAAGAGAGACAAATTCAACATGGCCTATGATTTTTGACTTGGGACAATTCTCCATCACTCTTCTGGTAACAAACAAGCCCTTCCCCAGCACCAAAGGGTTGGCCAACAACAGTACTCCATCTCCCTGGCCTCAATCAGAACCTTTTCCCCAGAAATTTTCATCTGTAACTAGTGGGAAAGACTGCCACTTGCCCCTGGATGCGCCAGTCTGGAAACCTAGTACCATCACGGTAAAACTATCTATTATGTGGAGGAACGATGTCTACAGCAGTGAAGCCACCACAAAGACTGACGCAAAGGGAGGGAGGCAGGGATGGGAGAGAGAAGTGGGGAAAGGGAGCATAAGGAGGGTAAGAGGAAGCCACTTGGCATTGTTTGCTGCCTAGATCCAGTTATGCCAGACACCAGCAGCAGCAGCACCACCACCCTTAAAAAAAAAAAAATCAATTTTATGATCCTGAGGCAATAATTCTTGCCCTTCTCCATACATACTTTTTTTTTGCTACACTGATTTTAACTACCTGACACTGAAAGATTTAAACAAAATCAGAGAATTTGAGGTCAATTTAGTAGCATAGCAACCATATACATAACTAATTGCAAAAAAGTGTGATGAGGCGTAAATATGATATACAGTCATGGTATAAAAGAAAGATCAGCTTGGACAGTTTCTAGTCCATCGGCCAAAGCTTGGTTTATTCTTTTTTAGGGCATGTTGCCTGTGCTCAATAAATGCTAAGACAAAAGAAAAATAACATATAGGTGCCCTCTTACTCAAGAAAGGCTTTGTGATACTGGAGGTAAGTTTGCAAGAATATGGATTTGCCAAGCTGAGGAAATAGGTAAGATGCAAATGGAATGGTGTTAGAAAAAAATAGACCTATGTTTCAACAGGTGTGATATACTTGGTGTGCTCGATTAGAGATATCCACAAATTCTTTGCTACTCCTGCTATTAAGAAACAGGGTATCATTCTCCCTCCCCTAAAACAGGGCTGGCATTTAGTGAAATTTTATGAAATCCAGACCCTTGAGTATCTATTTTTTTCATGAAGCAAGAAGGAAAAGAAAGCACTTCTGCTGTATAAAGATGTTTTCAAGACATTATGAGAAATATCTTGAAAAGGCAAATTTATAAAGATAGTAAATTTGTGGTTGCCAAGGACTAGGGGCTGGGAATGGGAGTGATTGAAAATGGGTATGAGGTTTCTGTTTGGGGTGAGGGAAATGTTCTAAAATTAGGTTGTGGTAATGATTGCACAACTCTGAGAATATACTAAAAGAAAAAAATTGAACTGTACACTTTAATTGGGTGAATTTCATGGCATATGAAATAAAGTTTAAAAAATTAACATGAAATATAAAAATATAAAGCTAATACAGGAGGAAATAGAAAATCTGAATGAAATTAAATATCAATGAAATGGAATTCTTCAAAGAAAAAAAACCTTCCCACAGAAAAAAAAAACTTCGAATAAAAATTGCTTCAGTGATGAAACCTTCTGAACATTTAAAAGAAAAATAATACTAATCTTACACAAAACTCTTTCAGAAACTAAAAAAGAGGAAGGAATCGTTTCCAACTAATTTTATAAGATGAGCATAACATCGAAGTTTCCTTCTATTCCTAGACTACTGAGAGTTCATAAAGAAGTGTTAAATTTTACTTAAAATTTTTTTCTGCAACTATTGAGATGATTATATGGATTTTCTCATTTATACAAGAAGGATAATATGAACAAGTGAAATTTATGCCAGGAATGCAAGCTTGGGATAAAAAGCACAAATTATAAAAGACTGTTTAGATATCACTAAAATTAAAAATTTCTGTTCATCTAAAGATACCACTAAGAGAAGAAAAAGACAAACCACTGACTGGCAGAAGATAATTGCAATCATCCAACGGTATACCAAGGGCAAGGTAGTAGGAAAGTCTGCCCTAGGTGCAGATAATAAAAGTGTTCTTTGTGGAGAACATAAAAGCAATAATAAAACTGACAAAAATTCCATCTGTACTTTATTATTACCATGCCCTGGAAATTCTAAACAATATCATAATAAAATACTCATCTAGAAAAAATATCTTTTATTAGTCTAAGTTCTAAACTAAAGTATGATCTACAAACTTGTAGTAACCCAACATCCTTTGAAGGAGTCCATGGAGTAAAAATATTTTCATAATTAAAATGTTGTTTCCCTTTTTACTATGTTGACTATGTGCACTGATGGCCCAAAACAGTGGTGAGTAAAATTGCTTATATCTTAGCAGGAATCAAGGCAGTGGCACGAACTGTACTAGTACCCATTGTATTCTTCACCACTACGCAGTCATGGTTAACAACAATAACAAAAACCTAGTTTTAGTTAAGAATATTCCAAATGAAGCAGTAAAAATTTTATTAAGCCATTTCACTTTTTCAAATTAAAAATTTTAAATATTTTTTTAAAATTCATTAAAACATTTAATTTTATTAAATCTTAACTGTTCTCACCACCAAAACAAATGATGACTATGTGAGGTGACTAAGGATGACTAACTAATATGTTAATTATCTTGATTGTGGTAATCATTTCACAATGTACCATGAATATATATGATTTTATCTGTCAACTATACCTAAATAAAGCTGGAAAAAATAATAAATTTAAAAATAAAAAATTGTATTAAATTTTGACCCTTGAGTAAATTTGAGATGAAATGGAAAATAAAGCACTTCTGCCATCTCAAGGGAAAACATATTTGCAATTATATGAATATAAGTTAATCTAGCCACTTCTTTTTTTAATAGAACACCACCTTGACTTGAAAAAACAACTAATTGACTACAGTTATTCAGAGTTAGTTATTTAGCAGACATTGTCTTAAAAATGACTAAAGTAAGCCTGGCACTTCACAAAAACAACTGAAATATTTGTTATCTAAAATATGAGCTATCAAACCCAAATTGCATGTTGGAAACATATTTCTGCTACTGTCAACTTGAAAGCTGCTATGTGCTTAAAAATTCTTCTGATGAGATTTGTAGTAATACTAACAAATGTGATGTTTTTGCTATTGTAAAATGAAATGTGTCAACATGGAGAAAAGCTGCATTAATTCAGGGAATTAAAATATTTTCCAAATTGTCAATTCGTAATGCTGCAAAGTCATACATGAGTAAAAAGATTCGTTGGGAATGTAAGAAAGGTCAACAGGTCTTAATGTAACAAGAGTATGAAAAGTTAATTTACATGGTTTCAGAACACATTATAACCAACCTGTAAAAAAAATTACCTCTTGTCTAGTTTTGGTGTAGTATCAAAGAAGAATATCTGCAATTATTTAAAAAGGCTATCAAAATACCCTCCCTCCTCTAACTATATATTTGTGTAAAGCCAGATTTGTTTCATCTACTTGAACGAAAGCAACATATTGCAACAGATTGGATGCAGAGGCACATTTGAGACCCTAATTGCACCAAAGTAAAACAATACCCCTCTTCTCACTAAATTTTGTTCTGTTTTGTTTTGGAAAATTAATTATTTTCATAAACGTATATTATGTATATTAATATGGAATTTATTTGTATATTTTTAAGGTGTACATTTAATTTTAAAATAAATATTTAAATTTTTCCCGAGTTTTAACTTATAATAGGGTAAATATCAACTGACATAACTGACATAAACAAAAGCAAAGAAGGCCGGGGGCAGTGGCTCATGCCTGTAATCCTAGCACTCTGGGAGGCCGAGGCGGGTGGATCACTCAAGGTCAGGAGTTCCAGACCAGACTGAGCAAGAGCAAGACCCCGTCTCTACTAGAAATAGAAAGAAATTATCGGGACAACTAAAAAAATATATATAGAAAAAATTAGCCGGGCATGGTGGCACATGCCTGTAGTCCCAGCTACCTCGGGAGGCTGAGCCAGGAGGATTGCTCAAGCCCAGGAGTTTGAGGTTGCTGTGAGCTAGGCTTATGCCACAACACTGTAGCCAGGGCAACAGAGCCAGACTCTGTCTCAAAAACAAAAAAAAAAAGCAAAGAGCTCAGTAATTTGTAAGAGTACAATGATGTTCTAAGATCAGAAAGTTTAAGCACTGCTGTTCTAAGCAACTGCTATTATATTATTATTTAGTGTTGGTAATATACATAAGTATCAAATTAGCACTTTTTATTACTTACTCTGTAATAAGCATTTTATTCTATGTGGAAGTTAATTTAGAGAACTCCACGACACAGTTAGGCCACTAAACACAGTCTCAACTACAAGTCTTCATCTGAGAACATAAGTTCATAATGATTCAGAATCATTAAATCTCACATCGCACTTAGTTCTTGTCTCCAGCTCCGCGGTACTACATACTCCTGCATTTAAACAGTGGATTCAAAACAAAACAATGATAGGAAAGTGATTATAAAAACAAACAGAGCCAGGCGTGGTGGCTCATGCCTGTAATCCTAGCACTTTGGGAGGCCGAGGCAGGCGAATCGCTCAAGGTCAGGAGTTTGAGACCGGCCTGAGCAAGAGCGAGACCGTCTCCACTAAAATTAGAAAGAAATTAATCGGACAACTAAAAATATATAGAAAAAAATTAGCCGGGCATGGTGGTGCATGCCTGTAGTCCCAGCTACTCGGGAGGCTGAGGCAGAAGGATCGCTTGAGCCCAGGAGTTTGAGGTTGCTGTGAGCTAGGCTGATGCCACGGCACTCTAGCCCGCGCAACACAGTGATACTCTGTCTGAAAAAAAAAAAAAGAAAGAAAGAGAGGTTGTTTTATCAAATGCTTTTTCTGCATCTATTGAGGTGATCATGTGGTCTTTGTTTTGTTTACATGTTGAATCACATTTATTGATTTGTGTGTGTTAAATCATCCTTACATCCCTGGGATGTAATTGATCATGGTAGATTATCTTTTTAATGTGCTGCTGAATTCAATTTGCTAGTATTTTGTTGAGTGTTTTTGCATCTGTGTTCATAAGAAATATTGGTCTGTAGTTTTCTTTTTTTGTTGTGTCCTTCCCTGGCTTTGGTATCAAGGTGATACTGGCTTCATAGGATGAGTTAGGGAGGATTCCCTCCTTCTTGATGTTATAGAATAATTTCTGTAGGATTGGTACCAGTTTTTCTTTGCAGATCTGGTAGAATCTGTTCAGGATTTCTATTTCTTCCTGATTCAAGCTTGGGAGGTTTTTGTGTTTCCAGGTATTTATCAATTTCCTCTGTTTTCTAGTTTGTTCACAGAGATTTTTGTAGTAGTCACAGATGATATTTTATATTTCTATGGTGTCAGTTACAGTGTCTCCTTGTTCATTTCTGATTGAGCTTATTTGGGTCCTTTCTTTTCTATTTCTTGTTAATCTAGCTAGAGGTCTATCAATTTTGTTTATCTTTTGAAAGAATCAACTTTTTGTTTCATGGATATTTTGTATTTTTTTTTGTTTGTTTCCATTTCATTTAGTTCTGCTTTGAGCTTTGTTATTTCTTTTCTTCTGCTACCTTTGGATTTAATTTGTTCTTCTATTTCTAGTTCCTTGAGGTATGATGTTAATTGATGTAAGCATTTAAAGCTATGGATTTCCCTCTTAACTGGCTTTTGGTATATCCCATAGATTTTGGATGCTTGTGTCATGATTGTCATTCAGATCAAAAATCTTTTGATTTCCATCTTAATTTTGCCTTTGATCTAAGGATGGTTCAGCAGCTGGCTGTTTAATTTCCACAACTTTGTGAAGACTTGAGAGTTCCTCTTGGAGTTAATTTCTAGTTTTATTATAGTGTGATCTGAGAAGATACATGGAATGATTTCAATCCTTCTGAATCTGCTGTGACTTGCTTTGTGGGCTAACATATGATCTGTCTTGGAAAATGTCACATGTGCTCATGAGAAAAATATATATTCTTCAGTTTAGGGGTAGAATGTTTTGTAGATGTCTCTAAGGTCCATTTAGTCTAGAGTCCTGTTTAAGTTCAGTGTTTCTTTGTTGATCTTCTGCCTCAATGATCTGTCCCGTTCTGTCAGTGGAGCACTGAAGTCCCCCACAATTATGGTGCTGCTGTTTATTTCTTTGCTTAGATGTAGTAGTATTTTATTTATGAATCTGACAGCTCCTGTGTTAGGACCCCTGGAAAAAGTGGACCCCAGGGCAGGGTACCTACTCAAGATGGGGCAGGTCTATGGGGTGTGGCACTCATGTGCACAGGCCAGGGCAGCCATGGAGCAGGGCACATGGGTGGGGCAGGGCGTATGCAGGGTGTAGCTCCCAGGGCACCTGTGTGCAGGATGGAGCAGATCAATGGTGTGCAGATCACCTTGATTCAAAGGCCATGACTGCACTTGCTTTCATCCTGCTTGGGGCCTTTTAGGCAGCGGTAGTGGTCCAGCTGCCCTGACGGTGGACGGTGGGCACCAAGGGCTCCACGTGGGTCCCGCACACAGGGGGTGCAGCTGAGCAGACCCTCCCAGGCCACGGCATCGGATGCCAGGTGCTGGTCTGCTCTGCCCAGGGCTGCTGCCACTGGCAGCAGTGGAGATGTATGTCACCTGTCCATGGGGCACATGTGAGCACCATTATTCCCCGCCCTCTCCCCACCTGGCAGGGGCAAGGGGGAAGCTGCAGTCACAGATCTGACTCTCGGGCAAAAGTAGTGTTTGGGGGTTGGGATGTTACAATGGTGCCAGCTGCAGTCCCCAGGGCTCGCAAGCCAGGTGTCCCATCTCTCCAGAGCAACAGCAGCTGCACAGCCTCCAGTCCAAAGGCCTGCTGCAGTGGAGGAGCTCCCCACCTCTTGGTTGCAATATCTTCAGGGGAAGGGTGGAGTCTGGGCTTTTCTCCTCTTTCCCTTTCCCACATGTAGGCACCTTCCCTAATTACTTCAGGTCCTGCTGAGCAGCTTGTCACCTTCTATCTTCTTCGCTTCACTCCCTTCTCTCTGGGGATTCCCAGTGATCTCGCTCAGACAATCGATCCAAAGGTGGGTATCTATGCACCAATTTTGATCCTCTCCGTGAGACCAGCATTGTGCAGGCTGCTTCTAGTCCACCATCTTGGTCATCTAATAACTCTTAATCCTAATCAACTCTTAAAGGCTCCACCTCTTAATACCATCACCTTGGCAACACCTGAATTTTGGAGGGGACCCATTCAAACAATAGCACATATCATGGTAATAAGTTGCAAATGTAAGTTTTTATTATATTTAATTTTTGTTTGCTTTTCTGTAAGTTATTCACTATGTGGATTTTTTGTAGTCAGTTTTTAATCCCTATATTATAATGATCTTTCAGAAAATCTCTCTATGATCTAAGATCATCCAACAGCACAATGTCTTTCTCATAGGTACGGATGGAATCAACCAATGGCATTGATCTTAGGTATCTTTTCTTAAGCAAGTTATTGGAGACATCTGTGTGTCTCTTCATGGAGGACACACTATGCACATGACCACAGGCAATAGGTCTTGTGATGCTATCACTTTCCCTGTGAGAAGCCCCTCTTAGTTTAGACATGATTATGTGCTTTCTGAGGTTTGTGTTAAATAGAAAAATGTACTCTTTAGAGTCCTAATGAGTATCAACTTTAACCTACTCCAAATAAGGTAAGATAAAGTAAGATAATCATCATTGGGTATAACCATTGGAACACGATTTGTGTCCTGAGAATAGTAATAGGAAGGATCAAATAAGAGTCAACCAATCTAACTGCAAAAACCTGACTATAGGAATTAGGCACCCTCTGTCATCTGCCCAAAAGAATGGAGTGGACTGAGCCATTAATGCAATTCTAGAACTATTCCAGACTATTGAGATAATCCGTGACTCCCATCTTTGGACAAGAGGCCAGAGCAGTGTGTGAAATGTCTGAGTATGGCATAACAGTTTGTTTTGTAGGAGCCAAGGGGAAACTGAAACCCTTCATAGAGTCTCTGTCTCTTTAGTGTACTGAAATTTCTCTTTCATTATAATGAAAAATGTCTGGCCTGGAGGGAAAAAGTCATCCAAATTTTGGCATTTCCTAAGACGCCTGGACTGATATTTTGTAGTCCTCCAGGGCTACATTGTCACTAACAAATGTTGTGTGATTAAAACCCAGTAAGGCCAGACGCGGTGGCTCATGCCTATAATCCTAGCACTCTGGGAGGCCAAGGCGGGTGGATCGCTCAAGGTCAGGAATTTGAGACCAGCCTGAACAAGAGCGAGACCCCATCTCTACTAAAAAATAGAAAGAAATGATCTAGACAACTAAAAATATATAGAAAACATTAGCAGGGCATGATCGCACATGCCTGTAGTCCCAGCTACTTGGGAGGCTGAGGCAGGAGGATCGCTTGAGCCCAGGAGTTTGAGGTTGCTGTGAGCTAGGCTGACGCCATGGCACTCTAGCCTGGGCAATAGAGGGAGACTCTGTCTCTAAAAAAAGAAGTTAAGAGACTGCTAAACAAACCATGGTACACCCATACTTTGAAGTACTACATAGCAATAAAAGGGAATGAATCATTGACAACTGCAACTACTTAGATGGATCTCAAGAGCATTATGATGAGTGAAATAAGCCAGTCACAAAAGTTATTTCATTCATATAACATTCTCAAAATGACAAAATTATAGAGATAGAGAACAAATTAGTAGTTGCCAGGGGCTAGGGATGTTAAGGGGCCAGGGTGTGCCTAAAAGGGAAGGAGATTGTTGTGTAGATGGAATAGCTCTGTATCTTCATGGTGGTGGTGATCACACAAATCTATACATGTGATAAAATGGCAAAGAACTATGCATACACATTGTACTGAATTCCTGGTTTGATACTACATTATTGCTATATAAGGTATAATCCTTGGAGGAATATGGATGAAGTAAACAGGAGACTTTTCTGTTCCATTCTTGCAATATACTAGAGTCAGTAATTATTTCAAAATAAAAAGTAAAAAAATAAATATGTTCACTAAGTCAAAGAGATCCAATACACATATAGAGAAGAAAGAGTGGGAGAAAGGATCATAATCAAGAAAGACTAGGAGAAATTTATCCTGAGCCAAAGAAATACTTGAGCTTCTAGTTAAAAAGAGTCAATCAGGGAAAATTAACATAATGTAGCCCATGGCTACAAATATCTTTGAAATTTATGGTTGTCAAGGATATTGAAAAATCTTATAGGCAGAAACTAAAAATAATATATAAAAACAATATACAAAGTAAATTATAATACTAAATTTTAGTAGTGATGAGAGCAATTTCTATACAAATTTTTAAGATGAAATTGCTTCAAAATCTTATTTAAAATGCAGATGCCTGGACTTTATCTCCATGAATTCTGAAGCAGATGGCCCGAGAATCATTATCCTAAAAAGACTAGTCTACTGAGTTTTGAAGAGAAATGATTTATAGTCAAACATTCTGAAGCCAGCCAAACTTTTATTAAAGCGAAAGGGAATCAGAAAGTGCAAGGACTCATTTACCATTCATAGGGAAGAAAATTACTCGATATTTTAGAAAATACTACAACTGATTAAAAGAATAAATGAAGATTGTTTTCTGGAGATGGCCACGCTAAAAGCTCCAACTTAAGCATTACACACAATATCCATGTAACAAAAACATTTGTATCGCCTTAATATTTTGAAATTAAAAAAAAAACCAAAACAAAATAATTATTAAATTTCAAGAGGTGATATGGTATTAAAAATTGATTTGTACTGTACCTATTAAAATTAATATTAATAAATAATTAGTTTTTAATGTAGGTATGCTACATAACTCTTCTATCAAATATGTTTATTGGGGAAGAGAATATACAATATAAAAAAGAAATTCTTAATACCAAAGAATGTGATCTAAATAAACTAGTTACTTAATAATACACGTTAAGCAGCAAGAGAGAAAGGGAAAGTACGAGTGTGATGAGTCTCATATAAGAGAATCGATAGTAGTCTTATATTCTTATTACTGGTTGAAAACTATACATATATGCATATTAATCTGTGTGTATATGTATATAATTATACATGTATGTGATATGTATAAAATGTATATATATAATATATGTATATATTATAGCTAAACACTATAAAACAAAAATGGGACAAATGTGCATTCCACAGATATATGTAGGAAAAAATAACTAATAGGAAAAAAGAAAAGTTTCAATGACATATAATGTATAAGGGAGAAGAAAACTAAGAATAAATCACAAAGTATAAAATTAAAAAATGATAAAATAATAAAATGAAAGGGCAAAATAAGACAATCCACGACTTAGCATAGTAAATGTAAATGGCTTAAAATGTAACAATAAAAGGCAAATACAATCAGATTAGATCAAAAGGTAATTGCTAATTATGCAAAGCATACATATAAAAAAAATTGACAAAAACGCATTGAAAGTAAAGGGATTCCGAAAGTTTCTGTGGTCAAAAGGAATATGAAAAGTTAAAGGAACAAGAAGGTGGAAATACTAGAATTAAAGTATCATGTACTGTGGAAAAAATATGAAATGGGATAAAATGATTATTACATATCTATAAAAGTTAAAATTCACAATAAAAATGTAATAATCAAAATCCATATACTGTGGAGATACATAAAATAAAAACTATTAGGAAGGAAAGGAAAAAAATTACATAAAATTTTAACAATTGTAACAGATCAAGTAGATAAAACAATTTCAAGAAGAATGATAAAACATCTTTAATGAGCATGATTAAACTTCACATTATACAGAGAATACATACTTTTCTGTAACATCCATAGAAGAAATGTTAAAATTGATTATATAGGTTTTAATAAAATTTGAGCATTTTGACTCATCCACCCCAAAGGAAATATTCTCTCCACAGCCAGTGTATAGTGCAGGATGTTAAGTAATAACCAATATTCTTCGATCCTTGAAAGATCTTAACCCTGAAGACAGCAATTAACCTTGATTTAGTCATGGTCTCATTAGAATCTTTAGAGACCACGTGCAAATAAAACCCACACCAGCCTTTCTGTGCACTTTACCTGCCTGTAGCGGGCTGAATAAAAGCCTCTGAATATGTCTCCACTCTAATCCCTGAAGCCTGTGAATGTTACTATACACAGCAAAAGAAACTATGCACGTGTGATTAAGTGTTTTGAGATAGGGACATTATCCTGGGAATTATCCAGATGGGCCCTAAATGCAATCTCAAGTGTCCTTATAAGTGGGAATCAGAAGGAAATTTCATTACAGAAGAGGAAAAAGCAATGTGACTGTGGAAGCAGAGACTGAAGTGATGTGGCCACAAGCCAAGGAATGCTGGCAGCCACTAGAAGGCAGAAAAGGCAAAGAACAGATGCTCCCTTAGAGCCTGCAGAGGGAAGATGGTCCTGCTGATGCCTTGATTTCACCCAGCAATATTGATTTCAGACTCTGGCCTCCAGAACTGTGAGCAAATAAATCTGTGCTGTTTTAAGCCACCTGTCTCAAGAAATTCATACACTGACATGCTCTGTGGATATCTACCTGGTTTCTCTCTTTGGAACTCTCATTGCTTCAGCAATGACACCATTATCTTTCCTGTCACCCAGTCACCATGAATTTTTCCCCTTCCTACATCCATACCCAAAGTGGAGGGTGGAGGGGTAGAGGAATGGAGTGGATTTTCCTCCCATCTCCTTCTTTTCCAATGAATAAATAAAAGAGTATCTCCACAAGTAAAGTTTACCTATCATTTTAAAGTAAAAAATCCACCTTAGTTTGGATTATTGACCTCTCTCCGGTGAAACTGCTAGAAGAGAAGAAAGTACCTTAGCAACCTAAAGGCAATAGAGCTAAAAAAGATGGAGGAGAAGCATGAGACCTAAGCCATGTCTTTAAAAAACAGTTTTTTCTTTTGCAAAAATAACTTAAGTGAGAAAATAAATACACAACTTAATTCTTTAAGTGCCACTACTTTTATTTCATGGACAAGTCCCACGCAGAAGGATTGCAAAAAAAGACCAGTCCTGCAGGCTTTCACAGGGCATGTGCTTCTACTAATAGTTAACATATTTTTTCTTTTAACAGTTAAAAACTATACTGAAAGTTTAAAAAACAATAAAAGTAAATGAGAGATTTTTTCATCCCTTTCTCTTAACAAAACTTTAGGTTGCAAAAACATTTATCATTATAATTTTACTTTTAATTAATACTCTTGGTGAAAAAGCGACATATGTGATAGATGCAGTAGCTATAATAAAGCCATTTGTCCAAAGAACCAGGAAGCACACAGAGTAAGGTAGTTCATTAATGATTTCCCCTCCTTGGTTTACAAGGGCCTTAACTTTCAGGAGATTCAACCTGGCAACCTCAATAAAAAAGAGGATCTTGTGTCTCCTTCAATATTTGACTGAAAGACACATAGAACAAATAGTTTCTTTGATGCCTCTGCCCACTGTAGGAGCTAGTTTGGGTCAGCTCAGTTCATGTGTCTGTGCTTACAGTTTCGTTCCTCAGTAGAGTACGTAAGAGGCAAACACTGGATTAGCCGTAGTCTAACCAGGAAAACAGAAACCAGCTCAAGTGTTCACAGCAGAAGAAATGGAAAGACGTGGTGGGTCCACAGAGAATGGAGAGGTTGAGAGTTAAACAGGGAGCTCTAAAATAAGCCTGGAGATTGGCCGTAGCAGGAAGTCTTTATCACACTTAGGCTAGAGAGACAAAAGGAAAACAGGCAATTACTGACACCAAGAAGACCGACCACCCCATGGAAACTGGAACTAGGTGCCTGGATGCAGTGAGGCGGCAGTCACAGGACAGATAAAGCCCCTGGAGAAGTCACCCTGGGCTGAAAGGAGGAGGGGGTGTCTTGATATCTCCTTCCCCCAAACCCAGTCCTCACCCAGCCCTCTAATCTCCTGCCGTTAAGGTAACCCTGCCTCCCTTTAACTCAGTCCTGCCAGATGTTCTCAGGAGCCTGGAAAAGTCAGCCTGCAGGGATCGATCGCTGGTCACGGAACAGAGCAGAGCAGAAGAGGGGCTGAGGAAGGAGCTGAGGGCAAACGGGTCTAGGATCAGCACATCCTATGCTAAAATGATTTTACAGTGTTATGCAATAGATTGTAGCATTTAATTCAACCCGTTCATTTTACAGAGAGGAACCAGGGTCCAGAGAGACTAACCTATTCCATATGCACGCCCAGAGCATGCTTTTAGTTCCCAACACACAGCACGCTTTTATAAGGCTCCACTCTCTGTTACAAGACTGTTTAAGTCCCATGATGAAGTGCACAGAAGCTGGGTCCATTTCTTAATCACCCCCAGTATCCAATACAGCACCTGGTGCATAGAAAACACCCAATAAAATATTTATTGAGCTAATGCAAATTGAAAGAGAAAACATTGCCTATCAACGGATCTAAGGTAGCTTTAGATAATTTCCAGTCAAATATGAGTTACTAAGCAAGTTAAACAAAGGAGACTGCCAAAACTATGCCTCTTAAATGTTTTTAAAGGAAGCCTACATTCTCATTGGCCTGTGGTGGTGTTTAAGTTTTCTACCATTCAAAACAGGGACAAAGATATGTTCCTTTTAACTATCACACTGAACTTCCATTTGAAATAATAAACAAGGATGTCAGCAATGAAAAAACTGTACAGGCTGTACAGAACAGATTGATACAAATAAAAAACTAATAAATATTTATGAGGTCATGTGTGGGAGGCATTGCCTACAGTGTTTCCCCCACAGACATGACTATGGAGTGAAAAAGGAAACACAGGAAAAAATATACCCAAAGAGGGATATTTAAGTAGTGTGGTGGGCAGCTGGGGAAGCGATGACTAATATTGATGTTAGTAGTAGTTTAGAAACAAAAGAGACGAGTCTGTTGGAAACCGGCTTTCTTCTGCTACGGCTCCTCTGTAAGGCTAATATGAGAAAGCAGGAAGGAAGAAAAGGAGGAAGAAGGAAAGAAGGAAAAGAGGAAGGAAGGGAGGAAGGGAGGAAGGGAGGGAGGAAGGGTAGACACCCAAGAGAACGCAAACTGAAAACTCGTTTCCTGCCTTTGGCCAAAAATAATATGTTAATATAGATATAAAAGCTTATTTTGATGGGAACCCAACTTAAATAGACTTAATGAAACTCCTACATCACTTGAAATTGAACATCAATTCGCTTAATCCATTAAAAGCTTAACATGCATTGAAGTAATGTAATAGCACCTGAAGGTAGCTTAAGAAACTCCAGTTCGAATTTTAGAAGAAAAGAAAGCACCATTTAACATGAAATGAAAAGAACCTAAAAGATAGAAAGAGAATGACTAAATAAATAAAAGAGGCTTTTGTGCAACCTACAATTATTGGGAGATTGTTTTCAGAAGGCTTCCTAGGCATCAGGAGAGAGGCACTGAACCTCAGATAATTCACTAGTCACCCAGTCGCTTGCTGCTAATTTAAGGGTGAGTGAAAAGAGATCAAACATGTAAGAATGAAGAAGAAGAAGGAAGAGAAGAACAAAAAGAAGGAAGAGGAGGAGGGGGAGGAGGAAGAAGAGGAAGCAGCAGCAGCAGTTGCTGCTGTTCTTCGGTTTCAACAAAACCATGCGAGGTAAAATCCCATCAGAGCTTTCTGAGAGAAGTTGTGTCTGGGACAGATCTGATGGCAGGTGAGGAACTTCTAAAAGAACCCAAGTAAAACACTGTTTTTTTAGAATTTAGAAATATTTTTCTATGTGACTGAAATAAAATATTAATTAATTGAAATGTTAAGTAAGTTTGTTTTCAACAATTTATATCTGTGGATTTATGTCAGGAGAATATATATAATGGGATTAAGCAGAACAATATAATAATATTAAGCCTCAAAGTAAATGAATAATGATGAACACAAAGATGAATAATTTAAGACAATTTCGATTGCATCAGCGTTTTTTTTTTTTCTTTTCCTTTTCTTTTCTTATGAATAAGAATATAATTTTACTACTCTGTAGACAGGTAAGTAAACTAGGAGAAATTCAAGAAGGGAAATGTGAAATTTGCATAAAATGGGATAAATTCAATTTTTAAAGGATGTTTCTATTTCATTTGAGGGCTGGTCAAAAAATAATGGCATTTCTTAGAAGAAAGGCAATATCAGAAATTAAAATTTCAAAAATCTGTATTAGAAAGACACATCACCACCTATGCAAAAATATTTTGTCTAAAACCAGACAAAAACATACACTGGGGAAAAGAATCTTTATTCAATAAATGGTGCTGGGAAGGACACTATTTAGTGTAGATTTTAAAAGGTTTTTTCCAGCTGCTCTGTGGAAAATAAACCACAAGGGAGGGGCAAGGGAGGCTGAACAGTGACCAATGAGATAGTTACTACAACGTCCAGGGGCCCGGGCCTGATGCTCGCACACATGCACCGAAAGGGGGAACCTGGCTGCTCACGACCTCATCAAGGAAAAGTTAGAAACAACCCGCGTATCTGTCTACGATGAATGAGCTAAATAAAGTGTATATTAAATACCACACCTTATATATTAATAGCATATTAATATAATTGAATACCACATAGCAATGAAAAATGAATGAATTTGATCTGTGTATATCAACACAGATTAAATACTGAAATCAAAAAATGAAGAAATCAAGCTGAAGAAAGAAAAAATATGTATGTGCATATTATATAGAAACATACAAAATATATTTGATATTTTCTATGCAAAAATATTATATGTATAGCCACTGGGGTTGTTTTGTTTTTCTTTTGTTTTAGTCAGGTTTTTTAGTTTAGTTTTTTAGTCAGGTTTACTGAGATGTAATTTACACCAGTAAAGTTCACCCTTTTTAAGTGCATAGTACTATGAGGTTTGGCAAATGTGTACAGTTATGTAACTGTCACCATAATCAAAATATAGACTAGTTACATTGCTCCAAAAGTTTCCCTCATGTGTAGTGAATCCCCTGACCTAACCCCAACCCCTGGCAACCATTAATCTGATTATTTCTCTATAGTTTTTTTCCCAGAATATTATATAAATGGAATTATATAATATGTAGGATTTTGTGTTTGCTTCTTTTACTTTGAGACCCATATGTATTGTCTCAGTAATTCATTTCTTTTTATCACTGAGTAGTATTCCATTGAATGCATGTAGCACAATTTGTTTATCTATTCACCAATTAGTGGATATTTGAGTTCTTTCCAGTTTAGGGCCCTTATAAATAAAGCTGCTGTAAACATTTATGTACATGTTTTTGTGTGGACATATGTTTTCATTTTTCTTAGGCAAATAACTATTAATATTAACTTTATGCCAAACAACTTTTTTTTTTTGCAGAGGATCTATCATGTTCCACAGAGTTCTTTGGGAATGAGGCAGTCTAGCATTCTGACTTTTGACCTGGCACAGGATCCAGAATGAACCTCTCAATACATTATTAAAACAGATTTGGAACACCAAGTGGGCATTGTCTTTGGGCTAAATATACAACATCTATCACATACACTTACTACTATTTTCAAATGTAATCATTGTGTTGAACTAAAAATTACAAATTTATTTGAAAGCATTATTAAATTCAGGTCAACTTTATCATTATGCATTTCCTTAATCACTGGATATGAAAAGTATAACCACTATCATATTTGAGTCTATGAATGTTTTTACTTTATTAATATTGAAAACATAGGGAATACTGTCTAGAGCAGAAATGGGTTGTTTCAGAATCACCCAAGTGCTGGTTCCCAGCCTCCACCCCAACCTACTCAATCAGAATTTTCTACAAAGCAATTATAATAATAGCTACCTTCTATTAAGCACTATCTCCAGCACTGTACTAATTGTTTCACATAATATACTTCATTTTGTCCCCACAACAACCACCCAATGAGTCAAACCCCTCCTGTGATTCAGATGAGGACAGTGAGTCCTCTTGACTCAGGTTAAGTGATTTACCCAAGGTTATACAGTTTGTAATAAAACCTTATTTTTATTCATCCATCTCTTTTTTTCTCTAATAATTAGTAGTAAGATCCTTACAATGATACAAGACTGTGCGTAGAGCTGGGGAAACCACTTTCTAATCCTTAGGATGAAAAATCCAATAATTAAGAGTAAAGACTATCAGCTATGAAATGGGACAGAAACCAAACCACAATATCTCCTTCCAATCTTTGTTTCCAAAATAAACTCAAGAGTTGGACTAGGAAGATGCCCCTGGCGTTGGGTCCACGGGCAATAAGAAGCTGTACAACTGTGTCCACCAATCAGTGGGGAACATGCTCCAACCTGACAACGCTGCGGTAGCTATTTCTGTCTTCATTGCAGACACTAATGGGACCCAGTGTTCTAACTTATGGAGGTGCCAAGAAAAGAGAGTTGAGAAAAAAGGAAGAAGGAGAAGTGGATCTGGGAAAGGGAAGCAAGGGAGACGAGCTGTCAGGCACCATCTGCTCGGATTCCTGTCCGAAAGGTTCTCGGGCATTGTCAGAACTGTCCGCTGCAGCATCCGGGACTAAGTGACGCGTGTTGCCCATGATACCAAGGCAATCACTTTCCATTCTTTGATAAGCTTACTTCCACCCCAAAGCCTGATCTTGCTTAGGCAAACCCATTTATTCCAACCAGGCAGGAAAGGGAACCCTTTTTGTTGCATAAGAAAGATGAACCACATTAGGCTTTGCTTAACATTGTTCCACATTTATAAGTCATGGCACTAATTAAGACTTACCTAAGAATTTTAAAAATACGCATTCATGCAGTGTAAAGCAAGCCATTCCCAGTGTCAGTCACAGGGAGAGTTAACAATTCGCACATGAAGACTACAATGAAACAAATGAGTTGTTTAGATGGGAGTAATTGAAACAGAAGTGCCACGTCTTGATCAAAGCTTGCAAAAGCTGTTCCACAGTGAGGTTCCCTACTCTTCCACAAATTCTCACCCAGCTGTGAGGTGGTGTGCGTGGGTTTGGGAGTGGGGACAGGCTCAGCTGTTGTTAGCAAAGAGATAGCTGGTGTTGAGAAGGCAATTGAGATGGGAAGGGAGAGAAAAAGAAAAAAAAATGTGTTATAGGACAGATGAAGAACACTCTCCACTTACCATTTTTAGTTAACTAAAAAAAAAAAAAAAAAGGAAAAGGGGACCCAAGGATAAGCTCTGGGCTGCTTAGTATGACACAAGTTAATCTTGCTCACACCTCAGCAAGCTTCTCCTGAAGGAGCACTTCAATAATTTTATAAATATTAATGAAGCAGGAGCCCGTTAATTTGAAATTCAACAGCACCTTGGAAGAGAACACTCTGTTAGCAGAATTTAAAATAGATAGGAAGAATCCAAAGTCCAGGTCAGAGTTGTATCCTTCACGTTTAGGGAACGTTAGCACCTAGCTTTATTTGCATTACAATGAATACCAGGGACAGCTATTGTCTTGAATCTTAATGAATTTATAACTTTCCCTTGTCCTTTCTATCACCATTGTATTCTCCAGTTGTTGATAGCAAGGCATAGGATTTTTTTGTAAAGTTCCTTTTGTTTGTTTGACCAAGCACTAGAATTTTCATCTACATCATTCTTTAAGTAATGTGAGGTCCCAGAATCCTATAGAACCATGGAAGAGAGAGCAGGTATTAGATGGAAAACACTGTAATCTATATTTGTGGTTAGTATTATCATTAGCATCAGTGTGCAGACAGAGACCAGCCCAACTCTTCGACACTGGAGTCAGCAGCCTATAAACTGGGTACTCGCTCTGTTAATAACTGCAATTAAAAATAAAGAGTAGAATGAAGACAAGTATTGGTTATAATTTTTTAAGATAGGAAGGCAGACATTAATCAAATATAGATTACAAACCAGCCATAAAAATGGAAAGATCAGCTTTGCGGAAAATGAGAACATGAACCTCTCTGGACTGAAGGATGAAGACGCAGGTGTAGACTCAGCTGTGTCAGTGCGTATGGGTGCTCACAATGGATCACGCTCACAGTGGATCACTCTGGCTTAGCAGGAATCAGGGCCAGATCTTCAGATGCCGAAGAAAAGAAAAGTTCATGGTCCCTTGCACCTTCAGCAATACCATATCATATATTACATGTGAAGAAGCCCCACAATGATCTGATTTTCCACATAAATATTATTCTCCAATGGTTTTCATTTTACGATGGCTTTTTTGGGACAGAACTTAGCTTGCCTAATGGGCACTCTAGTACAATATAAGTAAGACTTGGTCTTATGCCCACAGTCTGGAAAAGCTGTTAAGCCTTTCGAATCTGAAGAAGTAGAATGTTATATATTCAGTGGAAAGTCTAATTAAAAATCAAAGATGAATTAAAGATTTGGGCAACAATTTCTGTGCCACTCACTGCCAAGGCTACTGAACCGTTTAATTTGCTTTTCAAATTGGAAATGGGGAACTAGATGATCACTGGGATCTCTCCCTCATAGCTGTAAATGGTCGTGAATCTAAGAGCACATCTACAGGGCGGCATGAACGGCAAGACAGGGAACGAGCGATAGAGGGCAAAGAAAAGGAAGGGGTCCTGCATATGGCTTTACCTCCTCCTTCCCTTCAAAGGACCACTCTGATCATAAGCTCACAGTTCTCCCCATCCTGGAGCACTCTGTGCCACCCCACTCTTTCAGAGTTTTTGCCTCGGGACACAGGCATCCACATTAGTTTGTTAGAACTGGAGGTTGTAGTCAACCCTCCTTCCATGTCAGGTCTCGGGGAGAGAATGAGAGAGAGAATGCGAAAAGTTCCATATTGGAAGTCTGGTTTCATATCCCTATAGATATAATCATTATTATGCACCTTGGTGGAGTTTTCTATTCTTTCATTATTTTAAGGATCAAATAGTCATTCAAGAGCTTAATTTCTTTTTCTTTTCTTTTTTTTTTTTTTTTTTTTTTGTTGTTGTTGAGAAAAAAATAAAAAACTGCCACCTGGGCTGGAGTGCCATGGCGTCATCCTAGCTCACAGCAACCTCGAACTCCTGGACTCAAGTGATCCTCCTGCCTCAGCCTCCTGAGTAGCTGGCACTATTGGCATGCACCACCCAGCTAATTTTTCTATTTTTAGTGGAAATGGGGTCTCACTCTTGCTCATGCTGGTCTTGAACTCCTGACCTCAAGTGATCCTCCTGCCTCAGCCTTCCAGAGTGCTAGGATTACAGGCATGAGCCACCGTACCCAGCAAAGAGCTTAATTTCTATTTAGATTATTTCAAGAGGAAGCTGAATTCTGAGTTTCAAGTGAGTAACCTAGGAAATAAACTCTAGGAATACTGACTATATAGGGACTCTGTAGGGACTGTTTTCATATAATTAGCATTGCCTCTAAGAAAATAATATGTGTACCTTTTAGTACAGCAAGGTGAAACGAGTTGAGAGTCTGGTCTATGCCTTTGAAAAAACTCATATATAAACTCAATACAATGTAAAATACACGAACTGCCACCAGAGAGACCTAAAGCACTACATGGGATCTGAGGGGAGCATTAGCTTCTCCAATTCGGTTTGTTTGCTTGTTTTTGAGGTGAAGGATGGATCATAAAAAAAGAAAATATTTGAAATGGACCTGAAAAGTAACTATTTAATAGAATGTTATAAGAAAAATTAGGGATAAGTAGAGAAGGGATTCTAGTCAGAGGGGATTCGCATAAGCAAACTTAGAGGCTGAGTAGTAAGGGGTGCATTTGGGAGCTAGTAAGTCCAACTGGGCTGGAATGGGAAGCACAAGAAGTAGAGGAAGAAATGGTTTAAAAGGTGGTTTGTGGTCAAACTGCTGGGATGCCATTGCCGTACGAATAGCTTATAATTTATTTGATAGGTTAGAGGGAGCATTTCAAATTTCTGGGGAGAAAAGAGTTATAACTGGGGAATATTAACATTAATTTACAGAAGAGAATAAAGCAAATCAAAAAGAAGAGACACAATAATAGAATTCGAAAGCAAAATATTTTTATTAGTTTGGGTAAGGTTAGGGTAGCTGAACTATTTTCACAATGATGAACTTAGGGAAAACAGTAAAGCCGAGGTACTTTACAAATACACAAAGTTCAATTTCAGTGAATATATACATTATGGTTTTAAAAATGAATAATGTACAGGAGAGGAGGGAACTTTAAAGTTTTAATATGGCCCTGCCAGTATGAGGGCGGAGGCCATGGAAATGCAAAGAAGGTGAGGATGCGTCATTGTGAAGCTGAGCTACTCCCAAAGACGGCCACGCGAGTGGGAGGAGAAGGTAGACGACTCGAAGGTGACTACGACATTTAACTTTTGCTGACCAGTTACCAGGAAGAGAACAGGTAACTCAGGAGGGAAGATGTGAGCATGTTTGGGGCCATAATAGATTTCGGATTACAGAAGAATATCTAGATGGAGAAGTTCAGTAGGTGGCTGGACAGGAACTTGGGCGAGAAGCCAGACTTTGAGAGTCATCTATGCAGATGGGTGAGTTAAACCTGTGAGAATGGAGGAGTCTTGCAAAGAAAAATAGAACATCCTTAGAGGAGAAGCAATGCTATTTTCCTAAAAGCATAGAATTCCCCCCCTCACCCCAGCGCATCTAATCTTAAACAGAATTAAAGCCTTGCTATCTGCTTATTATGTGTGTGGGAGAGAACGGAATGTAAATGATAATTCAGTGGGAGTGTGTGAATGGGAGCCGCAAAGATAGTACAAGAGCAGCAAAACATTTCGTCTATCATTTGCCGCATGGCTTCTATAGGAACCTGGATTCTTCCTGGGTATAATTACGTGCAGCCTGCTATTGACAGGAAGCTTGCTTTGAGACTCCGTGGAAAATTGGTTAACCTGTTTCTGAAGATGTCTCACCCTTGCGTGAGGGCAGGATGTGAGAGGATAAGAGAGTGATCTCGAGGACGCTGTGGGAAGAACAGGTAGGCTGGGAGCCGTGAGTCAGAAGACAGTCAAGTCATCACTCAACTATGGTAGAAAGACGTCACCGAAAAGACACAGATGAAGACATACGTGGACCAGAGTCAGTTCCAGTTGCAAGAAAAACCAGAGGAAAGGGAGAAAATGGGAGGAAAGATTTGGGGGCATTTCAATAGCCATACTACGTGTTTCCCAATTTTGCTGTGTGACTTTATGTGAAAACACTTTAAAAAGGAGTTTGAAGAGATTGCTTTAGGGACTGTTAGTCTGATGATCAAGTGCAGTATCCCCCAATTTCTCTCTAAATAGCTGGAAAATGCAGAATAAGCGAAACGTGTTGTACAAGAATAAGTGCTGGCTGACGAGGGTTCGATTCCGATTACAAGTCTGACGAAGCGGGGCTGAGCGAAAACTACTCTAGCCTTAGCTCCCAGTCACCCTGGCCACACCCTAAAACAGAGATGACCCAGAAAAGAAGGAAGAGCGTTCATGGTCTTCTGGCTTTGTCCGTAATTCTGATGCCCAGGTTCAGCGCCAGCAGAAAAGGCTGCAGCCCGTCTCTGCTATTCGGGGATGGACCCGGACCTCGTGAGCCCACCACTGACCTTCCCGTTCACTTCCCTCTACTTCCTCCCCCAGCCCCCACCCATCAATCAGTTGCGTTTCCTCCTCTCTCCATCTTTCTACAGTCAAGCAATCCGGAAAATTAATCCAGAAATTAACTTGGCAGAAAGTCACGGGAAATAAGTAGTGACAGGTTCTTTCTGAAAGATCAAGCCCCGTGACACTGATGCCATTGTGAATGTGACAGAAGCAGGACGTGGAAATCACACCATTTCCATCGTATTATATCTCAAAACACCACAGGAGCAGACTGCACAAGTAGAAGAATACCAGAATAGCGGTTGGAGAAAAAGCGTACAAGTGAGATCCTCCTGGACCTGGTTCTCGGACTGGCGTAGCTCTTCAGCCCATCATCCTGTGTTAGAGCAGGTTCACCAACCACGCTGTGGACAGAAAGCAGAAATACGGGAAGCCCATTTTCTGTCTGAAGAATAAGAGAAAGAAATTAACACAGAATGGCCATCTCAGCCAAGGATTTCTTGGCTATAAATTACTTCTTAATTCTATTCAAATAATTTTAATCATAAAGGGGTTATAGCTTAGCAGTATATTGGAATCGTTTATGCAGCATATAGTTATAGAATGCATTCAAATATTACAAATAAAAATAAACTTTAAGAACCTTAAACAAATATTTTTCTGATGCAATAAGAAGTCCAAAGGCAGAACATCCAGGGTTGCTATTAGCAACGACGTCCTTCTAACTTTCGGCTAAGGCACGCTTAGCATGTGAATATCACCTTATGAGCACACGATCAACCATCAACATCACATATCAACATTCTGGGTATATCAACATTCTGGGGATCACAAAGAAAATCTTAATAAATTGAAAAAACTAAATTGTATGTAGATCATCTTCCCTGATGACAATGATTAAAATCAGTAAATTAATAGAAAATTATAGATACCAAATACCTAGCCAGTTAGAATTTCAAAGACAGATGTCTAAATGACTTTTGGTCAGAAAGGGAATCAAATTTTATACTTTGAAATTAAAAGCAATGAATATACTACACATAAAAATTTATAAGATAGAGCCAAAGCTATACTCAATAGAGAATTCAAAACCTTAAACATATACATTAGTAAATGAGAATAAAATTAAAAGCATTAAGCATTCGAATGAGGATATTTAGGGAAAAAAACTATGAAAGAAACTTTAGGAAAGCAGGAAAATAGAACTTACAAATTTAAAACAAAGCTAAATAAATTAGAAAATACAAAAAAGATAACTGATTAATAAAACCAATATTAGATTATTTGGAGGAATAGATAAAATAGCTAAATAACTAAGAGATAAGTAAAGATTAGAAAGAAAAAACATTGATACAAGTGAAATAATAATTATGATAATATACACCTCTGTTTAGAAATGTAAAATGTTAATAAAATATTTTACAATTCTTTTGAAATGTAAATTTATAAATATTACTCAAAATATTAATAGAAAAATTCAACAGATAAATATCTGTGGAAGAAACTGAGGAAATAGTCAAAGAAATTATCTCTTCAAAATGACAAAAAACGTCTGGGTACGGTGGCTCACTCCTACAATCCCAGCACTCTGGGAGGCCCAGGCAGGAAAGACTGCTTGCGCTCAGGAGTTTGAGACCACCCTGAGCAAGGGCCACACCCTGTCTCTACTAAAAATAGAAAAGTGAGCTACAATGACATCACTGCACTCCTCCACCCAGGGTGACAGAGCTAGACTCTATCTCAAAAAACAAAAACAAAAACAAAACAAAACAAACAAACAAGAAAAGCTTGATCCAAATGATTTCACCATTGAGTTCTATCAAACTTACAAATTTACAAGGAACTGATTATTATTATTCTATTTAAACTGTTTCAAGTCATAAAAATATACAGAATTTCTCAAATCATTTTACAAAGAAATACAATACTAAAACCAATATCTGATTAAAACACAAAGAATGACACAACTGTCAGTATGAACATATATACAATAATCCTAATAAACTATCAAAAAATCAAATCTAGCATTATATTTTTAAAAATACCATAATCAAGTAAGATGTAGTCTAAGAATGTAAAAATGGTTCAAATTTAGAAACCCTACTAATATAATTCACCATGTTAAAGGGTCAGAGCAGAAAAAAAACTGAATGATTATCTTACTGTGCCTCAAAGACATTTTGATAGAATTCAACCTTTATAACTGATTTGGAGAACAACAGCAGCTTAAACCTCCTAATAAAGTGGGGGTAGAAGTAGACATTCATAACACAACAAAGATACTTATTTATTTATTAGTGTTTTACTTTTTTGAGACACGGTCACACTCTGTTGCCTAGGCTAGAGTGCAGTGGCATCATCATAGCTCACTGTAACCCCACAATCTGGGGCTGAAGCGATCCTCCTGCCTCAGCTTCCTGAGTAACTGGAACTACAAGCACATGCCACCACACCCAGCTAATTTTTTCTATTTTTTGCAGAGATGGGGTCCTGCTATGTTGCCCAGGCTGATCTCAAACTCCTGGGCTCAAGAGATCCTCCTGCTTCAGCTTACTAAAGTGCTAGGATTACAGGCGTTAGGCACCACATCCAGTAAACAAAAATATTTCTTTTAAACCAATAGCCAAAATAATACTTAATGGTTTAACACATTCTAACTACAGCGTGAAATGCCAGAGTCCTTTTAAACAAAGTAAAATACAACCTTGGAAAAAAAATATTAGCAATATATATGACAGGCAAGTGTTACTGTCTTTGTTAGAGATGTTAAGATGGGGTAAACTGAGGTCATGGTAAGTTAGGAAGATCCCTCCTGCCTCTGCTGGACAGAGCTCCTTGTCACGCAGTGGCAAATGCCACCTAAGCTTGGATCCCCTCCCCTGCCACTTTCTCAGATACTCCACACTCCCGATTTTGCATCCCTCTTCACACCCTCAAATCGCCCCGTCTCCTAAATCCTTGCCGTCACCGTTTAGACGCGTTCCAATCTTGCTCCTTGCTGACTTAAAAACGATGTTTTTAAGGACAGAGAGAAAGAGCGGGAGAGAAATCTGTTGAGACAGTATTATTCCCTTCCAGCTACTTCCACTGTCTCCTTCAAAGCTCTTCTAAGTCTTTTTCATTTGTTTCCACACTTCCTACCCCTCATCGCATTTATTCAAATCTCTCCTCTAATCTCAAACTCCACCAAAATAGTTCTTTCTGAAGCTAACTTATAAGTAAAAGAAATCCGCTTTGTATACATGCAAATGGATGACCAACCACCATTTATTAAACAATCCAGTTCCCTATGGAATGAGATGCTGCCTCCATCATTTACTTTATTCCACATATACGGTGGCCAGGGTCTGGATTCATCATCCTGTTTTCTATTTTTCTTTTATTCAACAAACATTTAATTCTTCAGAGGTAGCAACATCAGGCAAAAATAAATACATACATAATAAAATAACGTTTATTGAGCTCCTACTATGTGCCCAGCACTGTCTCAGGTGCTTGGCTACATCAGTGATGAGGAAGATCCCTGTCCTCAGTCAAGCTCATATTCTGACAAGGAATTACAAATAATAAACAATAGACGTAATAAATGAGTATATTACCTTATATGTCAGAAAGTGAGAAGTATTATGAAAATGAAACAGGATAATGAGAACAAAGGAAAATTGGAAGTGCTGAGAAGCAGGAAACCTACAGTCTGAAATAGGGCTTAGGCTTTATTGGCTAACACTTCAAGGAGGGGAGAGAATTAGACAAGCAAGTATCTGGAAAATTAATATTCTAGGAAGCAGGCGCGTCGAGAACAAAGGCCGTAAGTCTGGGTCATGCCTGGTGAGTCTGAGGAACAGAAAGGAGCCCAGCGTGGCTACAGCTGAGTGAGAGGGTCAGGAAAGAGACAGAAAGCAAATGATGGAGAAAGCGGATTGTACGGGTTCTTACAGGACATTGGGAGGATCTGGGCTTTATTCCGGATGAAATGGGCAATCACTGCCGTGTTTTAAGCTGGGGGATACATAATCAGACTTAACTTTTTAGAAGCATCACTCTGGATAATTATCTGAAAATAATTTTGTGTGGGTACCAGGAGAGAGGAAGGGAAACCTACGAGGAGAAAATTGAGGTGATCAGAAAAGAGACGGCGGTGGCGCGAGTCAGCAACGCAGGCAGCGGAAGCAGTTCAGATCCTCGGCGCACTGCGAAGGTAGAGCCCCCGGGACAGACTCGTGGATTAGCTGCAGCGTGTGAATAAGGCGCGTCTGAAACGACTCTGGGTGCCTTGGCCAGAGCAACTGAGATGAATTGATAAGCCTGCAATTGCTGTCAACTGCCATGGGAAAGGCTGCTGCAGCAGCAAGTCGTGTGTGTGTGTGTGTGTGTGTGTGTGTGTGTGTGTGTGAGAGAGAGAGAGAGACAGACAGACAGACAGACAGAGAGACCAGGAATTTAGGACACGCTGAGTTTGAGATGTCTACAGGACATCCAATTGGAGGTAATTAATTGGCAGTTGAATACATGAGACGGTGTTGGGAAAGGGACCTGAGCCAGGGAGACATACGTGGGCACCATCAGCAAATACGCATTTAAAGACACGCGTGAACACCAGATCGCCAAGGCAGACACTGCAGACAGAGCTGGGAAGAGGGGGAAGGGCCAAGCCCTGGGGCATGCCTACATTAAGAGTGTGGGAAGAGCAAAAGCCTGCAAAGGAGAATAAGTGGTTCGTGGAATAAAAAAGAAAATCCTGGAAGCCATATGAGGAAAATTTACCAAGGCAGTAGGATTGCTCAGCTACGGCAAATACTGCCGATAGGTCGGCTGAGACGAGAACAAAGAGTGACTGGCCAGTTTGGCGTCATGAAGGTTCCCGTGACCCTAAAGAGAGCACTTTCCACGAGGTGATGGCAAAAAGCTGTTGGTATGTTTTTTAAGATAAAAGGGGGAAAATTGGAGACAGCACAGACAATGTGTTTAAGGAGGTATGTCGCAAAGCGGAGCGAAGAAATTGAGTGGTATTTGTTGAGGGAAGCAAAGCCGATAGGCTTTCTTGTAAGCTGATGGGAATGAGCCAGCAGAAAGCGAAAACACGATGTCGGAGAAAGAGGCGAGAGTTGCTGGAGAGCTGTCTGGTGGGACGGGAGGAGATGGCACCTCATAAACAGGCGGGGAAACCAGCTTTAGACAGGAATGTGGTTAGCACACCTGCGGCAACACGCAGGCAGGCAGGGGCGTTGCTGACGCTTTTAAGTAAGTAAATGCACCGGTGGGAGTCCATGAAAGTTTTCTTCTGATTGTTTCCAGTTTCTCAGTAAAAGAGGAAGCACGGTCATCAGCTAAGCACAGAAGAGATGTTGGGATTTCAGTAAAATGCAAAAAGTCTGAGATAATCATCTAGAAGAGCAGACACAGAACAGCCTGAGGATGTACAGGATGCTTACCTGACAGCACAGAGCCCGCCTGAGATCCATGATGGTGAATTTCAGATGAGACCAGGAAACCCGGCTGAGCGTTTCCCCCAGGCTCCCATCCAGGTGCCCAGCGGCAGAGCAGTGGACTTACCCAGAAGGCAGCTTTGTCAAAAGAATAGTACAAAGTAAGAGAAGGTCAAAAGAATTAAGGGTGTTTTCCAAGTGAGGGCTTGTAAGAACTGACCATGGCATTTAGGCAGGGAAAGGAGAAAACAAAAATCAAAGAGAGAGGGACAGTGAAAAAGTGGTACAATCAGTGGAACTGAGAGTTTCTAGGGGGCAGGTGGGGGCTGCCAAAAGATGGCTGGAAGGAGGATGCTGGAGGGAGTCAGGTGAGGGATCTCGCATTTAGATTGAAAGCCGTGAAACCCCCACTGCGGAGGAGGCGCTCTCGCTGACGCCGATGGAAGTCCTGAGGTGCATACGGGGGACAGGGCTGAGGACCAGACTTCAAAGAACTGAGTGACCGGGGTGCATATGTGCATATACAACTATTGGCTTTCGTGACTGATTCACATCTCTCAACCTCATCTCATTTACTAGATGGTAAACTCCATGAAGACAAAGATCATGTCTGTTGTTTTCACCGTATATGCCCAGAAACTCACTCAGTAACTGACACCTACTATATGTTCAATAAATATTTATTAAGACTTGATCCAGAGGACATTGTCTTCAGCACTACATCCAGATAAATATTAATATTATTAGCCTCATGCCATCCATATCAGTGGTTTCTCTTTTTTATTGACAGAATAACTAGATGGAAGAGAAGCATTAAAAATAAGATTTCAGCTTTCCTTA
Organism: Avahi laniger; assembly: GCA_963575035.1. Classification (NCBI taxonomy): domain Eukaryota; kingdom Metazoa; phylum Chordata; class Mammalia; order Primates; family Indriidae; genus Avahi; species Avahi laniger. The sequence continues at coordinate 11,349 of CAUYSK010121473.1, read as the reverse complement.
GAAATCAACATTTCTTAATATCTAAAGAGCTATTACACATGAATAACAAAAATGTTAGCATATCAATAGAAAAATGGGCTAAGTACATGACAGGTACTTCAATAATAAAGAAATACAAGCAGAACTACCATTTGATCCAGCAACCCCATTACTGGGCATCTACCCAAAAGAACAAAAGATATTCTATTAAAAAGACATCTGCACTAGAATGTTTATAGCAGCACAATTCACAATTGCAAAGATGTGGAAACAACCCAAATGCTCATCAATACATGAGTGGATTAATAAAATGTGGTATATGTATACCATGGAGCACTATTCAACTATAAGAAACAATGGTGATATAGCACCTCTTGTATTATCCTGGATAGAGCTGGAACCCATTGTACTACGTGAAGTATCCCAAGAATGGAAACACAAGCACCACATGTACTCACCATCAAACTGCCATTAACTGATCAATACTTAAGTGCACATATAGTAATAACATTCATCCAGTTTCAGGCACATGAGAGGGGGAAGGAGGGGATGGGTATATTCACACTAATGGGTGCAGTGTGCACCATCTGGGGGATGGACACGCTTGAAGCTCTGACTCGGGTGGGGCAAAGACAATCTACGTAACCTAAACAGCTGTATCCCCGTAATATGCCGAAATAAAAAAGAAAAAGCATACAAATGGTCATTAAACACGCAAAAGATTTAACTCCACTAACAATCAAGGAACATGAAAACACAAAGAATACCACTACTATACAGATGACTACATATATTTTTATATTTTTATTGAAATTATTGTTGATTTTTAAAAATAATTAACTACGAGTAGAGCTTGAAGGTATTTACACTATGGAAATGAACAGAGAAGGAATTCCAGTGTCCAGTGATGCTGGCCTAGTAGTGGACTAAAATCTCCTGCTTACAACAACTTAAAAAAAAAAAACCAGATGAAACGGAGAACAAAGTTCCAATAAGATAATAAGGAACCACCAGGCCAAAAGAGAAGAGGAAAGAACTTGGAGAATTAAGGGAATATGAAAGACACTTTTGCCCTATGAATATCTGCCAAACTCTGAAATTCAAACTTGTATTTTTATGGTCTCTCATGTCAACAGGAATAGAAATCAAAGCCCTGTCTCCCAGAAAATAAGAGTTCATCTGGAGACCCTTGTCATAAAAAGTCCTGGACCCTGAAAGGGCTACACACTCAGGAGAAGAGAGAACAATGCTTACACGAGCCCTTCCGCAGTCTCGCAGTCCTGATGGTTTGCATCTCTTGAGCAGTCCCGGGAACCTCGCGTCTTCAGCATAGATTCAGGTCGTCCCAACCATGCCGAGACTTCAGGTGCCTGGCGAAAGCCATGTCAGTCTTCGCTGGAGGAAGTTACCTTCATCCTAGGCTTCAAAATATTCATACGAATAATTTTTCAAGAACGATCTGTAACAAGGCACACACATGCACACACAAAGACAACTTGAGCAAGAGCAGACGGAAACCACAAAGTAAAAACTCTACCAGATTCACAAGGACTTCAGATACTGGAGTTACCAGACTCAATGGGGCAGCATTACCTTAACATCAAAACCCAAGCACAGCGGTGTGTTAAAAAGGCAAAATGAAAGCAAATATCACTCACATGAAAATAGGAGCAAAAATCCTAAACAAGATATGAGTAAATAAAATCTAGTAATACAGGAAAATACATACCATAGCAGTACCAAATCGGCTCTATCCAAATAATACAAAGTGGGTTTAATGTTAGAATTGTCTGAGTGTTGAGATCAGAAATACTCAGGCATCTAGTGGATAAAAGTCTTCCTCTAGACACACTTCAGCAGATACTCTACTCTATCAGCACTTCCATAGGTGGCCATTCATTTTTTAATAACTCTTGCTTGCTTTAGATATGCTCGTAAAATATTAATGTATTCAACCATGTTACATTCCAGGTTGCTGAGTGGAGACTTGGGGTCAAATCCAACCCACAGATTATTTGGTTTGACCTTCAGTGTTTTAAAGAAATTGAAGACAGCATTTACAAACCAGGATACTTCAATAAATCTAGATTTTTGGCTTTTCTCAAAAAAAACAGGACTATCTGCCAATATTGGGCCTACATTTTCACCTGGCAACAATCTGCTGCAACCGCAGAACGGCTGACCCCTTTAGACAGGGTGTGTGTTCTCCTACTTGCCAGTGTCTCTGCCTTTCTGGCCAAGTGTCATTCTCTCAGATTAAAGGAAACAGAAAATTGGGCAAAGAGGTGCATACCTGTCAAGAAAAATGGGGGAAAGTACATACATTTGCGGAAGGGAAGAATATGTCACTTCCTGGTCACCGTGCTGCTCTGGTCAGCTGCCTTGACCTGTAGGCATTAAGTTAGTGAACTCCGGGTTATGGTCACATCCAAATTGCCTGGGAGTAGTCAGCCTCTTTTTAGTGGCTTTCTTATATTTATACTATATGTTAGGTTGTTGACTTTAAAATTTAACTTTAGAATGTAGTCTTATTTCCTTAATTCCAAAGTTCCTGGGAAGCACTTCACTAGCCCCCAAATGCTGATGAAATTTCAAAGTTGCAATTGCTGCTTGATATCTGTGTTGTATGTAAAGCGAAATTAAACTGACACTCCTATTCTCTTTTCTCCCCATGTTCCTCCTCCCCAAAATAAGCTGTTGCTGAATCTGGAAAAAGAAAAAGTCGACAGAAGTGTTTACAGTGTGACCACTGAATATAATAGTAAGGTGGTGCCGCAAGTGGAAGTTGATTCTCATGAGCATTTGTTCAGCCCACAGGCAGACCTTGGAGATGCTGCGAGTTTGGTTTCAGACACGACAATAAAGCAAATGGCGAAATAATGAGAGTCACATGAATTTTTTGGTTTTCCAGCACTTATAAAAGTTGTGTTTATATTATACTGCAGTCTATTAAGTGTGTCGTAGCATTAGGAGCAAAAAACAATGTACGTACCTTAATTTTAAAATACTTTGCTAAAAATGCTAATGATCATCCCAGAGTCATAATCTTTTTGCTGGTGGAGGGTGTTGCCTCGATGTTGTTGGCTACTGACTAATCAGGGTAGTGTCGCTGACGGTCATGGTGGCTGCGGCAATTTCTTAAAATACGACAACAATGAAGTTCGCCGCATTGATTGACTCTTCCTTTCACAAAAGATTTCTCCGTAGCACGTGACGCTGTTTGATAGCATTTTACCAGAGTAGAACTTCTTTCAAGATTGGAGTCAAAACCTTCTCAAACCCTGCTGCTGCTTTGTCAACTAATGCTCTAAATCCTTTGTCGCCATTTCAACAGTGTTCACAGCGTCTTCACCAGGAGTAGATTCCATCTCGAGAAACTACCTTCTTTGCTTATCCCTAAGAAGCAACTCCTCATCCATTCGAGTTTTATCACGAGATAGCAGCAACTCAATCATATTTTTAGGCTCCACTTCTAACTTCAGTTATCTTGCTATTTCCACCACATCTGCAGTTACTTTCTCCATTGGTCTTGAACCCTTGAAGTCATCCACGAGGGTTCGAGTCACCATCTTCCAAATTCCTTAATGTTGACATTTTAACCTCCTCCCATGAAGCACAAATGTTCTTTATTGCATCTAGGAAGGTGAGTCCTTTCCAGAAGGGTTTCAGTTTACTTTGCCTGGATCCATCAGAGGAATCAATATTTATGGCAGATATAGCCTTATAGATTGTATTTCTTAAATAATAAGACTTGAAAGTTGAAATTACTCCTTGATCCATGGGCTGCAGGATGGATGTTGCGTTAGCAGGAATGAAAACAACATTAATCACCTTGCACATCTCCGTCAGAGCTCTCGGGTGACCAGGTGTCTTGTCAATGAGCAGTAATATTTTGAAAGGAAACATTTTTCTGAGCAGTAAATCAATGGGCTTAAAATATTTAGTGAACTATGCTATAAACAGATGTGCTGTCACCCAGACTTTGTTGTTCCATTTCTAGAGAGTAGATTTAGTATAATTCTTAAGGGCCCTGGGATTTTTGGAATGGTAAATGAGTATTAGTTTCAAATTCAAGTCACCAGTTGTATTAGCTCCTAACAGGAGAGTGAGCCTGTCCTTTGAAGCCAGGCATTGACTTCTCCTCTCTAGCTATGAAAGTCCTAGATGGCGTCTTCTTCCAGTACAAGGCTTTGCTACGTACACCGAAAGTCTGTTGTTCAGTGCAGCCACCTTCACCAGTGCCTCCAGCCAGCTCTTCTAGGTATTATGACTTGCTGCAGGCTCTGCATGACACGTGCTGCTCCACTTGCACTTTGATATTGCGGAGACAGCTTCCTTTCTTAAACTTCACGAAGCAACCTCTGCTGGCTCCGAACTTTTTTTTCTGCAGCTTCCTCACCTCTCTCAGCCTTCACAGAATTTGAAGAGAGTTAGGGTCTTGCTCTGGATTAGGCTCTGGTTTAAGGGAATGCGGTGGTTGGTTTGATCTTCTATCTAGATCGCTCAAACTCTCTCCATGTCAGCAACAGAGCTGCTTCACTTTCTTATCATTCATGCGCTCACTGGAGCAGCACTTTTAATTTCCTTTAAGAACTTTTCCTTTGGCTGGGCACGGTGGCTCATGCCTGTAACCCTAGCACTCTGGGAGGCCGAAGCAGGAGGATCGCTTGAGCTCAGGAGTTCAAGCCTGAGCAAGAGTGAGACCCTGTCTCTACCACAGATAGAAAAATTAGCCAGGTTACTCAGGAGGCGGAGGCAGAGGATTGCTTGAGCCGAGGAGTTTGAGGTTGCAGGAAACTACGATGATGCCACTGCACTCTACTTGGAGTGACAGAGGGAGACTCTGTCTCAAAAAAAAAAAAAATAAGATGAATAAAAAAGAACCTTTCCTTTGACTTCGCAACTTGGCTCGCTGTTTGGCATAAGAGGCCTAGCTTTCAGCCTATCTCAGATTTTGACATGTCTTCCTTACCAAACTTAATCATTTCTAGCTTTTGATTTGTGTGATTTTTTCTTTTACTTGAACACTTAGAAGCCATCGTAGAGTTCTTAATTGGCCGAATTTCAATTTTGTTGTGTTTCAGGGAATAGGGAGGCCTGATGAGAGAGAGAGAGATGTAGGTCGGTGGAGCAGTCAGAACACACATAACATTTATGGACTGAGTTTGCCACCTTATAGGGGAATGGCTCGTGGTGCCTCAAATAATTATAACGGTAACATTGAAAATCACTGATCACAGATCAACATAACAGATACAATAAGGAAAAAGTTTAAACGATTACAAACATTACCAAAATGTCACACAAAAACATGAAGTGAGCCATGCTCTTGGGAAAACGGCACTGATAAACTTGCTTGATGAAGGTTGCCACCAACTTCAATTTGTAAAAAACACAATATCTGTGAAGCTCAGTGAAGCAAAGTGCAGTAAAACGAGGTATGCTTGTATATGAACCTTATTACAGCAAGCTGGGGCAAATCCGTCCATTTCGGACTGCTCTGTCTAGTGCCCTGGCAACACTCGCTTATCATAATGTTGTCCCTACTGTTCAGGGAAGTCATCCACCAGTGAACAGTATGATCCCACAAGGTCAAAACCCAGCCAATCCTGCAGAATCATTAAGGAAACATGATACAGGGCAAGACATGTCTTTTCATCCACGTATTCCCAGCACATAAAATTGAGTCTGACTCAAAGTAATTAATAAATACCTTTTGACTGAATGAATTAATGAATGAATAAGCAGATGCTCAAGCATATCTTCAATCTTGCCTCTTCTATTATAATGAAAGAATTCATGTGGTATTTATAATAGTGCTTCTGTCCCGATAATTCCTGATGTTAAAATATGGAATCCAAAATTTTTAAATTGGTAATTCTATCACTAGGCCCAAAATTGTCTACATTTATTTAAAAACATATCCAGAGAAGAATTTGTTTTTCTTCTTGTGAATACATTTGGAAAGAAGCTATAAAGATTGTGCGTACAAATGACTACATACCAAATTGGAAATGCTCTGTCAGAGTACATACTGTTCACACTAGCTTATATTCTTTATATCATCTTAGAGGTTAAAATTAGCAAGAAAAACTGCTTCAAGAAAGTAATATAAATTACATTTATAAGCTCATAAGGTTGTTAATGGGGGGAAATAGGTTCCCAAAGTAGCGTGATAATAGTTTAGGAAATGTGACCAAACTTTTTCAAACTTCAAATGTGTGTGTTTTTTTTTTAAGTTTTATAAGCCTGATTTCTTATGTTTAGACTCAACCATAAGAGAACAAGAAAGGCCCAAAAGAGTGTGTCTGTGTGTATGTGTTTAATACAATGAAGCTTTAATGGAGCAATATTTATTTTAAGGTTTAGTCATATAAACAGATGTGGAAGCCATCTGTTTGCTCTATAAGTGCCATTTGAAATTTATAACAAAGGACAAAGTACATTTCAGCAGATAATAGAGTATAGACCAAGATCACACAATAGGTAATGGCATAACAGAACTAGAATCCCAGGTCTCATAAGTCCAAGTCCAGTAGTCTGCCCCCCAACTTACTGCAATATGCGGTTATAATTTGAGAATAAAACAGTATGCACAAAATTCAGTGTCTTAACTGTGAAGCTGTGTTTACCAACTTCAAGAAAGTTGGCATGGAATACAGTGGTCATAGAAGCTAGAGTGACCAGGTTACTCATGGAGGATACTTAAGTTAGCACACCATTGTTTTTGATTGCAAACATTAATTCAAGTAAATTTCTGCCTGAAATCTGAAAGAGTAACTGCGTCACCCATGGTGTTCACTGCATTAACCACAGGACCACTCCAATAACAATCCTGTGTGCTCTGTGAGAAAAACTTTTCACATTTTACTAATTGTACAGAGCATTCCAAATCTTAAATTAGATGTAGACTATTTCATGCATAAGATATTTAAAAAGGTCATATTGGCAATATTAGAATAGAAACACTAGCTTCTCATACATAGATATTTCATAGATTACAGGAAATAATCTGCTGATCTGGAGACAGGTTAAAAAATTATATTAAAGAGCCTCTCCAGATAGTACTAAAAAGCCAGATTAGAATAAAATTAAAATCAAATTTAAATTACAACACATTTGAAAGCATTTATTGACATGAGAAAAGTAGGAAAATGTCAACCAGAAAAGTCAGAATTGTGGAGTTTAAAATTTTGTTATTGTGTCTCTAGCAATGTGTAGAAGGGTGTCATAACATTTTGACCACAGAGGTGTGTAGTGTACCAGGTAGTTCTGCCTAGTGTCTAGTATGGCAGAATATTTCACAAACTATCACAGCCATTATCTCTAAAAAACAAATCATTTCCTTTGGACCAGTTCTATGGTCAGCCAACCTTCTGGTCTTAATTTGGTTTCCTTGGTAAATTTATCTACCAGGGAGAGAATGTACTGATAGGCTGATAGGAATGTGTGATCTGCTGGCAGTTGTAACTGCAAAGTAAATTAATAAACTGTCTTTCAGGTGTAGTCTCCTGCAAGTTTTATTAAGTTGGCTCAACTATCCAAAGTCTTCATCACCTTCAATGAGTGTACTCAAATCATAAGCTGAAAGGGCAGATCTTGGAGCTTAGTAACCTCACTGGGAAACACAGCCTGGGAGGCCCAACCGAGATGGCTTGTTGGCCTCTAATCAACATCATTATAACTACCAGCCCTCAGGGAACCACTGGATCCCAGAGCTCACGGTTACCACTTACTCCGTGCGTTCCTTAATAACTCAGCAAAGGTCATCTATGCCTCCTACAAAGTTTCTAATAAATCCAAAGTTTCTCACATGAGCATCTTTACCATTTAATTCTGACCATGGTGCAACTTTCACCTCTAAGAATAATTTTCATGGGAAGAATGGTGGAAGTGTATAACAAAGGTGTACAGATGAGCATCACAAGAAATCATTAAAAAGACAAAAGTAGAGAAGGAAAGGAGAGAGGGAGGAAGGGAGGGAGGAAGGAAGGGAAGAGCGGTAATACAAGTTCAAGTTTGAATCCTAGACTTACTAGCTGTATGAACTTGGGCACGTTACTTAATGTCTTAGTGTTTTCGTGTCCCCCATCTGAAAAATGGGGATAATAAGATCTATTTCATATCTTGTGAAGATTACAATAATATGCAAAAGAACTTAGGATAGTGCCTGGCACATTGTGACTAGCTTTGCATTTTATTTCTAATAAATTCTTCTAATTAATTGTACTTTTGCATTTTGCTGCTGAAACTGTAAAAGTCCTACAACCAAATTTTTAAATGCAGAAAATAAAGCATAATGTCTGATTACAAAGATAATATTTCCATAACTATAAAAATAACAAATGAGGTTGTACTTGTTAAATTTTAATAAGCATAAGGAATCAACTGGGCATCTTGTTAAAATGTAGATTCTGATTACATTGGTCTAAGGCAGGACTTGGAATTCTGCATTTTTAACAAGTTCCCAGGAGAGGGTGATTGCTGCTGGTCCATGGACCACAGTCTGAGTACTGAGGCTACAGATGGCTTGATTCAAAGTAAAAAAAATAACTAGAAAGAAGAAAGTAGGTATTATTTATAAAATAGAGATAATATCTCATAGGATTAATGTGAGAATAAAGTGAAATATATTTAAAATGTTAATAGAATGGCCACCAAAGGGAACACTCCTATTATTGCTAGAAAGGCATTATAGGTATTGTAGGCTTAGACAATAAATGTATTACTCAAATATATATATGCGTGTATATATATATACATACACATTTGTTTGCATTGTTAATATTTTTAAATGCATTTATGGAGTATCTTACTGAAAGGAATCCTGTCAATATTTTATTATAATAATTGGCTAATTTATTGATATGGTTTACTTTTTTTTTTTAAGAGACAGGGTCTTGCTCTGTTGCCCAGACTGGAGTGCAGTGGCACAATCATAGTTCACTGCAACCTCCACCTCCTGGGCTCTAGTGATACCCGTTTCAGCCTCCCGAGTAGGTGGGACTATAGGCGTGTGCCACAATGCCTGGCTCCTTTTTTTAAAAATCTTTTTGTAGAGATGGGGTCTCACTATGTTGCCTGGGCTGATCTCGAATTTCTGGCTTCAAACGATCCTCCCACCTCAGCCTCCCAAAGTGATGGGATTTCAGGCATGAGCCACTGTGCCCAGCTATTTACTTACTGTTTAGAATACAAAAGCAATATGTTCTGGCAGGAAAAAATTCAATCATCTCAGAAATCTATAAATGTAAAAGGGAAAGTTTCCTACTTCAATCTTCCACTCCTAAGCCCTTGGGCTAATAACTTAAGAATCTGATACTTTAAAATATTTCCTAATTCTATATACACACATATAAAGTCTTTCTTCAGGAAATGGGTTCACACCATACTACTACAATGAAACTTTCATTTTCCTCAAAAATATATCACAGCCATCCTTCCTTCCATGTTAGGACATAGAAATTCATCTCATACTTTTGAGTGATTGCATAGTATTCCAACATACGATAACTTATCCATTCTCTATTGCTGTGCTTTTAGATTGTCTCTATTTGCTATTACCAATAACACTATGATGAACTTTCTTGAGATCAGCTGTGTTCTGGATGGTATGGCTATAGACATTTTTTTTTTTTTTCTGAGACAGGGTCTTACTCTGTTGCCCATGCTGGAGTCTAGTGCTACGATCATGGATCACTGCAGCCTCAAACTCTTGGGCTCAATGAGCATGGTGGCACATGCCTGTAGTCCCAGCTACTCGAGAGGCTGAGGCAGGAGGATCGCTTGAGCCCAGGAGTTTGAGGTTGCTGTGAGCTAGGCTGACGCCATGGCACTCTAGCCCAGGCAACAGAGCGAGACTCTGTCTCAAAACAAACAAACAAACAAACAAAACTCCTGGGCTCAATTGATCCTCCTGCCTCAGGCTTCTGGGATTAGACATGATCCACCACACACAGTGCCTTTTCTATATATAACTTCTATTCAACCTATTTTTATATTGACGTTTCAGATCAACTTTCATAAACCATTTAATCATCAAACATTATTGGAAGCTAATATTCTGAATTGATGCAAGTTGGTTCTGCCTGTATGCATTCTACTTTTATAGTGCGGATTCAGTACTATAGAGAAAAAATTTCTCTTCATTTAGGCCTCTGCTTAAACATCATCTCCTTAATGGGATTTTCCATGACCATCCTATCAAACCTCAGCTCCCCCATCCTTTTGCCCTGCTTTATCTTTTACAGTTCTTACTATCACTTGAAAAATTACATGATACATTAGTACATTATCAGTCTTACCATGAGGGCAGAGGCTTAATCTTCTTATACTACATCTCCAGCATCTAGAACGACTCAGATATGGGTTGAGTAAATTACTGAATAGTTTTCAAAAAGCTAATATAATTAAAACCAAAAAGTACCCAGAATACTAGAAGTGGTGAATATTTAACCATGTCATTAATTGGGTTTAGGCCAGTTAACAATGTATTCAAGAAAAGAATAAATTAAAAACATGCATGTTTGACTAATCTAGTAATTCACACTACTTTAAAAAAATGAAATCTTCATTTTGGAAACAGGATCTCATTCTGTTGTCCCATCTAGAGTGTAGTGGCATCGTCGTAGCTCACTGCAACCTCAAATTCCTGGGCTCAAGCGAGCCTCTTGCCTCAGCTTTCTGAATAGCTGGGACCATAGGAAAGAATGAAATCTTACTCTAAAAATCAAACTATCCAGTTTTCCCATTTTAGGCATGAGAGGTTAAGTTCTTCTGCATGCCAGTGTACAATATTATCATTGTCCTCCAAGTGGAGGTATTTTTCAGGTTCTTGGTGATCGTCAGAGAAAAGATTTCAGGACACACCACATAAGATAGAGCAAGTAGCTTTTATTAACAGTAAAAGTGAAAGTACACTCTCTCAAGAGAAAGGGAGTGGGCAGGCTTAAAAAGAGTAGCTACCCTGAAAGGAAGGGGTTTTTGGTTTTATGAAGTCTCACTAAATGAGCGGAGGAATATTCAAGGCTAAGAGGTTGGTTTTTATTAAGAACTTGGGCAGTAATTCCTAGAATTGGGTTCCCTCTCATTTTTATACTTTACATAATTTTTATACTTTACATAAACTGTCATGGCCATTTTAAGGGAGAAATTTAAAAACCACAATGCAACTCATATTGTAATTAGCCAAAATTCATGTAAGGTGACCTAGATGGCTGACAAGCTGGTTGAAGCTGGTTCTTGTCTATGGCTATCAACCCGCCTTAGTTAGACCTTAACACCCGCACCCACTTTGCAAGCCCCTGCCTGTCTCAGCCCTGTCTCCCAATCTCCTTCTCCAACGCAATCACTGGATATCAACAGTGGTGG
>CAUYSK010121471.1:0-30555 GCA_963575035.1 Avahi laniger | reverse complement strand
GCAACCTCAAACTCCTGGGCTCAAGCGATCCTCCTGCCTCAGCCTCCCGAGTAGCTGGGACTACAGGCATGCGCCACCATGCCCGGCTAATTTTTTCTATATATTTTTAGTTGTCCAGATAATTTCTTTCTATTTTTTTTTTTAGTAGAGATGGGGTTTCGCTCTTGCTCAGGCTGATCTGGAACTCCTGAGCTCAAATGATCCACCCGCCTCAGCCTCTCAGAGTGCTACGATTACAGGCATGAGCCACCGCGCCCGGTGGTCAAGAACTTTTAAAAAGCATAAGTCTGGAAAAACCCAGCCTTCATTCCTCCTTTTTTCTTTCATGCAGCAGCACAGCATTCTCTCCCAGCTTGCCTAGAACCTCTCCTTCCTGAGTAATCCCTTTTATTACAGCTCTCAAAGCTGAAGGCATTTTTTTTTTCTTGTTATGCTGGTGGGCTAGCAGAGACCATGAGGCCCCTGAGCACTGAAATGTTAAACCTTGGGGCTTGGCAAAGCAATGCCCATTCCTAAGTCAGGCTGTAAAACCTGACTTTGGCCATTCCAAAGCCTCCTGCTACATTTAGAGCTACCTCTCCTGTTTGTTCCTCTTTCATGGATCTCTAAATTCCCTTGCAATGGTAAGAGAGGCTGAACCTAGAGTAATATGGATTTATCTGATGGCATTGACCATGCCCCTTCGTTTTGTCTTTGAGGTTTTTTTAGGTTATATATCTTATATAGCACCTGCTTCTGGTTGAGGTCGCCTAGTGACTCCCTTTTGTTTTTACTGGAAAAGGATTATAGACTTATTTGAAATGAGGAATAATCTCTGAAGCTCCTAGTTCCTCTAAGTGATGGGAATGATCTTCATAGCCCAAGGTGGATTAAAATAGGTGACCTGATTAAAGAAACGAACAAATTGGAGTATCGAAAGTACAGAAACCATTTCTATCTTGCCTCTAAGGAGCCTTTATTATCACAACATCATTATTATTACATATTCAATCATAAGAAAAAGTACCACAAGATACTGCTTCTGAGCTAAAGATATGCTAAAAGTCGATGCCTTTATCAACAGCATAGAGAATACAAGCATAGTAGAAGGCTATGAATAAACCCAGACACGTTGAATAAATTTTCCTGCCCAATCCACTAAAAGGAATTAAAATGCAAAAGACTAGCATTAAACAGTTGAAGTTGCTATATATGGAATATTGTCACTGTAAACCAGAGGGTCTACATTCTCATTCTTTACAATGAAAAGAAATATTTCCAAATACTATAAAATTTACTTATTTATTACATATGTTTTGTGTCTTCTCCATCTAAAATATAAGCTCCATATGTTCATTGTTGTATCCCCATCTCGTAGAACATTGTTTAACACATGGTAGGTGTTCATTATATATTTGTCAAATGAATTAACATTATTGATTTTTCTTTCTATGCCCTTATCCCATTTTCCCAAAATAAGGACCTAATCAGTTAGACCTTTTGACCTCAGTGCCTGCAGTGATTTAGTGACTTAAGCAAAATATATGCTTGTCCCTTCAAAGTCCTTATGGTGATTAATTGGTAATGTCAAAGAGAAATCAGTAGAGTGGAGTCTTAAAAACAGCACTGCCTTAGGAGTCAAGAAAACTGTGGGGTTTTTTTCATTTCCTTTTATTCTAATTGAGGTTTAATTTATATATAAAAAAATTACACAGGTCTTAAATGTACAGTTTGATAAATTTTGACAATTGTGTACACCCACATAACTACCACTCCAGTTAAGGTATAGTACATTTCCATTATCAACAAAAGATCCCTCATTCTCCTTACTAGTTAATCCTCCCTGACCCAGGCTTTTCTGTTTGGTTTGCCGATGGCTGTCTTCTTACTGTCTCCTCACTTGGCTTTTTGTGTGTATTCATCCCTGATATGTCTCCCTCTTCTTATAAGGACACCAGTCACCTTTCATACTCGTATGACGTCATTTAACCTTAAGTACCTCTTTAAAGGCCCTATCTCCAAATATAGTAACATTCCAAGTTAGTGGAGGTTAGGACTTCAACATATAAATTTGAAGGGACACAATTAAGTCCATAACAACTACTTTCTTTCCAATTTTTATGCCTTTCTCTTTCTTATCTAATTATACTGTCTAGGGATTCTGTTATAATGTAGAATAAAATGATAAAAGTAAACTTCCATGCTTTGTTCCCAGTCTTATAGGGAAAGCAGTCTTTCACCATTAAGCATGATTTTATTGGAGGCTTTTTGTAAATGCCCTTTATCAGGTTGAGAAACTTTCCTCCTAGTTTGCTGAGAGTTTTTGTCATAAATGGGTGTTCAATTTCATCGAATCTTTTTTCTGCAACTATTGTGATTGTGTTATGTTTTTTCTTCTTTATTCTGTTATTTGATGATTACACCATTTGGGAAATATGGGGTATAATATCTTTTTTACAATGACCTTGTTAGATTTTGGTATCAGGATTGTGCTGGTGGCATAAATGAGTCAGGAGGTTGTCAGCAAAAATGGTGTGGTAGATATCTCTAGGGGCTTGTCTTTCCCCAGAAACAATAAAAAATCTTGCAAAAACTCAGAATCTACCTAATCAGAACTCTGGAAAATAGTGAGAGATTTACAGAAACAAAGCAAACACTTAACCAACAGAAAAGCTACTAAAACAGGGTAGGGGAACTTTGTGGAGTTTTATCTTAGCTTTGCCTACCTGCTTCCCAGCAGGGCCACAGTCTTGAGGATGGCAGCCTAAGTTCCAGGTGTGAGTACCTGGTCCCAGAAGATGCAGAGCAGACCCTTTTCTCAAAGAATTGTTTGTCTGTTTTGACCTGTCTGTGGATTCCCCAAAGGGCTAACACAACAAGCCTGCCTTTATTTTGCCTGACTTTGAACTTTATCAGAGCAGAGATGCACAGCTACATGGGGGACATTCCTTTAAAACACTGAAAGTCAAATGAACATACATACTACTGGCACCTGGGCTAAAAGACTAACAGTGAGGCAAATAATAGACACATGAAAGCCAAAAAATTAGATAACCTAGATGAAATGGTCAAATTCCTAGAAACAGCCAAACTAACAAAACTGACTCAAGAATAAATAGAAAATCTAAATAGATATATACCAAGAGATTGAATAGGTAACCAAAAACCTCCCAACAAAGACAAGCCCAGGATCACATGGCTTCACTGGTGAATTCTACCAAACATTTAAAGAAGAATTAACACAAATTCTTCTCAAGCTCTTCCAAAAAATAAAAGAAGAGAGAATACAACCTAACTCATTTTAAGAAGCCAATATTACCTTGATACCAAAGCCAGAGACAGACATCACGAGAAAAGAAAAAGAAAATTATAGCCAACATTCCTTATGAATATGGATCAAAATATTCTCAACAAAATACTAGCAAGTCAAATGCAGCAGCATATTAAAAGGATTATGCATCAGAACCAAATAGGATATAGCCCAGAAGTACAAAGGTACTTCAACATACAAAAATCAATCAATGTAATAGAATGAAGGAAAAACCACATGATCATCTTAACTAGCACAGAAAAGACATTGGACAAAATCCAACACTCTTTCATGATTAAAAAAACAGTAAAGTAGAAATAGAAGGAAACTTCCTCAACATGATAAAGGACATATATGTTAAACCTACAGCTCACATCGTACTCAATTATGAAAGACTGAAAGTTTTTCCTCTGAGACCAGTAACAAAATAAATATTCCTGCTTTCACCACTTCTATTCAACATTGTACTAGAAGTTCTAGCCAGAGAATAAGCCAAAAAAAAAAAAAGAAAGAAAATATATCTAAATTGAAAAAGAAGTTAAACTTTCTGCGTTAGCAGATGACATGATCTTATGTATTGAAAACCCTAGAGAATGCATAAAAACCGTTAGGGCTAATAAATGAATTTAGAAAAATTGCAGGATAGAATTCAACACACAATCATTTGTATTTCTATATGCTAGTAATGAACAGTCTGAAAAGGAAATTTAGAAAACAATTCCATAGTATTCATGCATGATGTTTTGTATTTCTGTGGCATCAGTTGTAATGTCTCCTTTTTCATTTCAGATTGAGTTTATTTGGGTCCTTTCTATTCTATTCCTGATTAATCTAGCAAGTGGTCTTTCAATTTTGTTTAACCTTTCAAAGAACCAACTTTTTGTTCTGTTGATCTTCTGCATTATTTCTTTGTTTTCCATTTCATTTAGTTCTGCTCTGACCTTTGTTATTTCTTTTCTTCTGCTGGCTTTGGATGTGGTTTGTTTTTCCTTTTCTAATTCTTTGAGATGTGACATTAGGTTGTTAATTTGTGATCTTTCTGTCATTTTGATATAGGCATTTAAGGCTATGAATTTTCCCTTGAGGAATGCTTTTGCTGAGTCCCATAGATTTTGATAGCCTGTGTCCCCTTTGTAGTCCATTTATAATAGCATCAGAATAATAAAATACCTAGGAATAAATTTAACCAAGGATACAAGACTTGTGCACTGAAAAGTACAAAACATTGCCAAAAATAAATTAAAGAAGACCTAAATAAATAGAAAGACATTCTGCTTTTATGGACTTGAACACTTAACAGTCTCATTATTGTTAAGGGGGCAGTACTCCCCAGAGTGATCTACAAATCCAATCCCTATCAAAATCCCAGTGACATTTTTTACAGAAATGGAAATGCCAATCCTAAAATTCATACAGAATTGCAAGGGTCCCTGAATGGCCAACACAATCTTGAAATAGGGGACCAAAGTTAGAGGACTTGTACTTCCTGACTTTGAAACTTACTGTAAAGCTACAGTAATCAAACAGTGTGAGACTAGCATAAGGGCAAATATGTTAGATCATAGAATAGAATTGAGCATCCATCCATAAATAAACCTATACATCTCTAGCCAATTGATTTTCAAAAGAGGTATCTTCAATGGGGAAAGAATAGTCTTTTCAACAAATGGTGCTGAGACAACTGGATATCCCACATACAAAAAAAAAAAAGAGAATATTGGATTTTTACTTCATGCTATATATAAAAATTAACTCAAATTAATTGGAAACCTAAATATAAGACCTAAAACTATAAAACTCTTAGGAGAAAATGTAGGTATAAATCTTCATGATTTATATGGATTAAGCAATGGCTTCTTGAATATAACATCAAAAACACAAACAACCAAAGGAAAAAAACAGATAAATTGGACTTCATGGAAATTAAAACATTTTTGTATCAAAGAACACTATCAAGACAGTGAAAAGACAACCCACAAAATGGGATAAAATGTTTGCAAATCATGTATCTTATATGGGTCTAGTATCTAGAATATGTAAAGAACTCTTACAACCAGATTACAAAAAGACAAACAACTCAATTAAAAAGACTTAATTAATTGTGCCAAAGACTTGAATAGACATTTCTCCAAAGAAGATATGCAAATGACCAATAAGTAAACGAAGAGTGGCTCAGCATTGCTAATCATTAGGGAAATGCAAAAACTACGGTGAGACACCACTTCACACCCACTAGGATTTTTATAATTTTAAAAATGAAAAATAAGTTGGGTGCAGTGCCTCACACCTATAATTTCAGTGACTCAGGAGACTGAGGCAGGAGGATCATTTCAGGCCAGGAGCTTGAAACCAGCCTGAACAATATAGTAAGACCCCATCTCTAAAAAAAATTAAAAAGAAATTAGCCAGGCTTGGTGGTGCATGCCTATAATTCCAGTTACTCGAGAGGCTGAAGTGGGAGGATCACTTGAACCCAGGAGTGCAAGGCTACAGTGAGGTATGATCGCTGTGTCACTGCACACTAGTCTGGGTGACAGAGCAAGACTTCCATCTCTTAAAAAAGGGAAAATAAGTGTTGGTGAGGATGTGGAGAAATTAGAATCCTTACCCACTGCTAGTGGAAATTTAAAATAGTGCAGCTACTATGGAAACCAGTTTGTTGACTCCTCAGTAAGTTAAACATAGAATTATCATACAACCCATCAATTCCACTCATTGTGGGTCTATACCCAAAATAATTGACAACAGTTGTTCAAACAAAATCTTATACACAAATGTTCATAACAGCTCTATTTACAACAGCCAAAAGGTGTAAACAACTCAAATATTCATGAACAGAAGAATGGATAAACAAAATGTGGCTTTAATAAATAGAAGGGATGTTTATTCAACCATAAAAAGGAATGAAGTTCTGATACATGCAATATGAATGAACCTCAAAAACATTGTGCTAAGTGAAAGAAGCCAGACACAAAAGGCCACATATTGTGTGATTCCATTTATATGAAATATCCAGAATAAGCAAATCCATATAGAAAGAAAGTAGATTACTGGTTGCCAGGGGTGAGGGGGAGTTAGGGGAAAATGGAGAATGACTGTTTAATTTGTACAGGGTTTCCATAGGGAGTGATGAAGAGTTCTGGAACTAGATAATGGTGATGGTTATACAACATTTCCACATACTGACTGCTACTGAATTATACACTTTAAAATGGTAAGTGTGTATTTTACCACAATTTTTTAAAAATTAGGAAGAACTTCTTCCTCTGTTTTCTGAAAGAGTTTAAGATTGCTATTATTTCTTTCTTAAATGTTTGGTAGAATTCATCATTGAAACTTCTGGCCTGGATTTGTTGCTTTTGTTGCTGTTAATGTTGATGGTAATGATGTGTTTATAGATTTTCTTATTTTGCATTTTGTTTTGTGTGCAAAAGTTTTAAAATACAGATTCATTTTCTTTAATAGATGTAGGACTATTCAGATTTACTATTTCTACTTATGTTAGTTTTGGTAAGTTTTGTTTTTCATGGAACTTGTTCATTTCATCTAAAGTGTTGAATTTATTGATGTAAAATTGTTCATAACTTTTCTTTTTTAAATTGCCTTAGTATCTACAGCAATATCCCTCTTTTATTGTTGATATTAGTAATGTGTGATTTTCTCTTTTGATCGGTTTTACTATGGGGTTGTCAATTTTACTATTAAAAAAAAGCTTTTGCCTTTTGTTGATTTTTCTCTATCATATGTTTGTTTTCTATTCCATGGATTTCTGTTCTTATTTTTATCATTTCCTTTTTACTAATTTGGGTTTAATTTGCTCTTTTTGTTTTATCTTCAGCTTAGAGCACTGATTTTAAATCTTTCTACTTTTCTAATATATGTATATAAAACTATAACTTTCTATAACTTTAGCTGCCTCCCACAAATTATGATAGGTTGTGTTTTCAGTATCATTCATTTCAAATATTTTCTAATTTGTTTTTGATTTTTTTTTTTGTCTATGGGTTATTCTGAAGTGGTGTCATTTTGGTATTTTTCTGACATCATATTGGTATTGATTTCTAATTTAATTCTGTTGTGGTTAAATATCATACTATATATTGTTTCAGTTCTTTCAAGTGTAAAGAGTTGGATACAGTATTCTATAATGTGAAATAGGTCAGTTTACTTGATGGTATTATTTAATTGTTCTGTATCCTGATTTTTTGTCTTTTCATTCTATCTAGAGAGAGGTATTAAAATCTCCAACTAAGATTAGTTTTCTTGCTATATTTCTGTCAATTTTTGCTTTATGTATTTTAATTCTTTGTTATTAGGTTCATATATATTCAGGATTATTTTATATTATTGATGAATTGCCTTTTTTGTTGTGATGAAGTGTTCCTTTATCTCTAATAATAATTCTTTACTTAAAACCAGCTTTCTTACCCTTAATGTTTTCATGGTGTTTCCTTTCCAACCTTTTACTTACAAATTGTCTTTCTTCATATTTAAAATGTGAGTCCTATAAGTAGTAGTTGGGGCTTGATGTATTACCTAATCTTACCTATTTAGATATCTAAGTGAAATTGTCAGGTAGGTAATTAAATATATTAGGTTTGTAGTTCTAAAGAGAGATTCAGGCTAGAGAGAAAAATTTAGAGTCTTCAGTGTGTAGATCACATATGAAGCCATGAAACTGGATGGGATCACCAAGGAAGCAAATATAAATTAAGAAGTCATTTATTAATAATCATGGAGTATGGTTATAAATTAAAAAAATAGATTATGAGAAAGGATGCTAAGGATAGTGGTAATGTGGATGTATATAGTTGACATTTTAGCCTTCTCTTAGAAATTTAATATACTGATAGTTTGAAGAGTTGGTGATCAACTTCAAGAGCCCTGAAATGGTTATATTTGACAATTATGTCCAGTTTTATTGTTACCAGTAAACAATGACAATCAGAAAAAAATTTATGTTAACAAGTGTTGAAATACTGTTACAAACACATGAAACTGGAAAAA
Organism: Avahi laniger; assembly: GCA_963575035.1. NCBI lineage: Eukaryota > Metazoa > Chordata > Mammalia > Primates > Indriidae > Avahi > Avahi laniger. Next base: position 22,259 of record CAUYSK010121471.1, on the reverse strand, counting down.
AAATTAGAAACTCAAGAGTGCCATGTGCTGGCAAGAATAGAGCACCAGCAATGCCTGTCTTCTCTGTTGGTCAGAGTGCAAATTTATACAAACATTTTGGAAAACAGTATGGCATTATTTATTAAAGATAAAGAACAAATACCCTGTATCCCAGCAATTCCATTCCTAGGTCTATATACTAGAAAGAATTTCATGCACACAATGATTTACTTACAAATACATTCATAGCAGCTATATTCAGTTGGGGTAGGCTAAGCTATGTTTGTAAGTGGACAGGAAAAAAAAATCAGTGGCTTAGCTGGGCATGATGGCTCATATCCGTAATCTTAGCACTTTGGGAGGCCAAGCAGGGAAGATCTCCTGAGACCAAGAGGTCAAGACCAGCCTGAACAACATAGTGATACCCTGTCTTTATAAAAAATAGAAAAATTAGCCAGGCATAGTGGCATGTTCCTGTAGTCCTAGCTCCTTGGGGAGACTGAGGCAAGAGGATCACTTGAGCCCAGGAGTTTGACGTTGCAGTGAGTTACCACTGCACTCTAGCTCAGGCAACAGAATGAAACCCTGTCTCAAAAAAAAAAAAAAAAAAATCAGTCACTTGAAGAACAAGAAGTCTCTCTTTCACCTGTAGCAGTCCCGGGTGGGGTTCAGATTGGCAGTAGTTTTGCTCCAATGAATGATGGCTCTGCTAGCTTCACCTGCCTTCCAATATCACCTTGGGCATTGCAGTAACACGGGGGTCAGCAAACCTTGTCCATTGGCCAAATCTGGCCCACTGCCTGATTTCGTAAATAAAATTTTAAATTGGGACATAACCACATCCATTTGTTTACATAGTGTCTGTGGCTACTTTCATGCTACAACGGCAGAGTTGAATAGTTGCAAAAGAAGCTGTAGGGCTCACAAAACCTAATGTATTTACCATCTGACCCCTTAGGAAATTGTTGGCCTTGCCATAGTAGGTCAGCAAGGAGGAGGAAAGGTATGGAAGAGTACAGATGTAATGTCCACTGGTGTTTCACCTGACCACACGTAATTACAAGGACGATTGTGGAATATAGTCTATCTGTGTACCCAGGAAGAAGGAAAGAGAGCATTTTGGTGATAACAGATAGCCTCTACCACAGCAACATTCTTCCTAATATTCCTAAACCAGAAATACTCCAAATGTCTATCAATAGCAGGATATATAAAAAGTCACAAATGGAATAATACATAGCAAAGAAAACAAACTTCAGCTACATAAATCGTAAGCACAGATAAATCTCACAGACATAATATTGAGAAAAAGAAGTCTCAAAAAGAATGTATGTGGTGTATTTCTATTTTTATAATGTTCAAAAGCAGCAAAACTAAATCACATTTTTAACCAAATATATAAATGGTAGAACTATAAAGAATAGGAAGGAAATAATTATTGGAAGAGTGACTGGCTCCTGGGGGTGAGAAGGAGTTGTGACTAGAAATGGATTTTGGTGATGTGTCTGGGTGGCATTGCTTTTACTTCTTGATCTGGGAAGGGATTACACTGGACTTTTCTTTATAATTTATTCTTTAAACCGAATAGATAATATAGCTCAGCTGTTTTTAAATGCAAAATAAAACAAAGGGTCCAGAAACAGTTTTCCTAAATATTGAGCTCTGAGAAAGAAATTATCTTTTGAGGTATTGATTGATGGATAGGCAAATATAGACCCAGCTATATATAAATAGAACATGATCCATTCTGTTCATTTCATTTGTGTATGGAAATACATGTGCATGTTTGTTTATATAAATACATTCACATGTATTCCATATGTATAAACATACATATGGATGTATGAAATTGATTAGCTTAATCAATAACATTCTTACCAGCACTTTTATTTTTTAAAAGTATATATTATTATTGTGTATGTGTGTGTGTGTGTGTGTGTAAATATATGAGGATATATAGTTCCATGAATATGCATAACTGCATTTAATTGCTGGTATATTTAATATTAAATAAAAGTTTAAAGAAGGAACAAATATAATTGAAAGCTGATATACAGCTTTCTGGAAATTTAATAAGGAATAGAGCTTAGAGAATTAAAAACAAGGGATAGTTCAACTTGACTTATGCCTTAGAGCAAACATTCTTACCCTTTTGGGGTTCCATATATACCCTTTCAGAATTTGGTGGAAGCTATGGTCCCTTTTCTCAGAAAAATGAATGAGCATATATATATATATATATACACACACACACACACACACACGCGCACACACACACACACACACACATTGTGCCCACAATTATGAGGGATTCACACATTTCTGAAATACAACCATGAATTATAAAAGTCCCTGGACCTGCTGTTAAAATTCCTTCCTTAAATTGTCCCCAGCACATGTCAGTTGTCTCAACCAAACTTTTAACAGAAGTATCAACATAGAAAAATAAAACTAATGTTCAGGTCTTTTGTGGTAGTGACTGAAAAGTAACTTATATTCTGTCACCACCAGGCATTTCTTCTTTCCCTCACCTCGCCCACAAGTCCCTCTCAGTTGTTTCTACTCCTATTTGTCCATCTTGGGTTCCTCTTCCATCGCCCAGCGTTCTGCCCAAACCGTAGTATTAGCAGTGAACTGCTTTACCTACCTCCATTCTGTTCCACTTCACTCTAAATTGTTACACAAGATTAACCTCTCCAAAGACCAGATTGGGTTTTTTTATTGTTGTTGTTACTGTTTTGCTTATTTTTGAGGCCATCTAACATAATGGTTGCAAGTTTGCAGAACTTGATTGTGGTCAAAACCCAACTGTCTTCTACTAGCTGTGTGACATTGGACATGCTGCTTGACCTTTTCACAGTTTCTACTTCCTTATCTATAAAATGAGTATAATAATATAATTTAAAGATTGTAGTAGGGATTAATGAAATAATGCATATAAAGTGATTTAAAGTGATTAGCAAGGTACAAGGACATAATGATGTACAATAGTTATTTCCTGACTAGATGAAATATTTAGCCCTGGAGTTTTCAATTTAATGCTTTTACTAATGCAAGTCTCTCTGTCAGACATTCCAGGCTCCTCATTCCTTCCTATCAAAATTTCACCTCCTGCATCAAATCTTCCCTAATTCTATAGCCAAATGTGATCCTTCCCACTTCTTAATTCTGCAGACTTTTCATACTACTTATTACAGCAGTAGAGCACGTGGCAAAAACGCTGGGACTATCCGGACATGGATGCTGGCTCCATCATTTACTAACTCTGTGACCTTGGGGATGGGGGGGTCACATAAGTTCTCTATGGTTTGTTTTCCTTATCCGTAAATTTGTTATAAAAATATTATCAATCACAAAGGTTTTTATGAGGATAAAAATAATTTCTAAAAAAGATAAAACTATAGAAATCGAGCTAGAGGGGGCTAGGACCAAATCTAGGCAGGGAGTAGGTATTACCTACAAATGAACACGAGAGAACTTTCTGGAGTAATGAAACATTCTAAAACTAGATTGTAAAAATAAATATGTAAATCCCATAAAAATTTTTTCTAAAAACTGACTTGTGGCCATGCTTTTCATTGCTGTATAAATTTACTACTATTTATCAAACTCTACAATTGAAATGTGTAAATTTTATGGTATTCAAATTATATCTCAATAATGAAGCTTTGAAAAGAAAAAATATATATATATATGAAAAACGCTTAGAACAGTGTCTGGCACGTACTAAGCATACTCTATGTGTTAGCTGTTATTACTACCCTGTACTGCCTTGTGTTATTTATGTTTTTTTAATGGAGTTGTTAAGAGTGCCTCATTTCTTTATTCTCACCTTCCTTCGCCTCCTCATAAACTAAGCCTGAGCTTAATCCTGGCACTGACCCTTGTCATCATTAAGTACTCAGTGGATGCTTACTGACTAAATGCACTCTGTGGACGAACAGAGTTTATGTGTAGTACGAATATGTACTGGTTTGGGTTGAGCGTCCCACAGGTTAATATATACAAAGAGGACTGAATTGTGCATTTAGACAGCTGGTCTTTTACATCTATCCATAATAGAGAATAGTGAATATTAAAAGTATAGGTTTTAAATACCAAGAATAATGGTGATCATTTTGATGCTACTCTCTACAGATGTAAGACTCTGGCCTTCTCTAAGGCCTGATTTTCTCCGGTCACACCTAAACTATTGCCATTCCCAGAGTTAGCATACTGTACTCCTGGAATTTTAGGGTCTGGTATTCCAGCACTCCAATGCTATCTTTGTGTTATTTGAATACTCATATTTTCCTCAAACAGTGGATCTTCCTAAATAACTTCTTTATGCATCCTAGGTAACAATTTCCCAGGAACCAGAAGAAAATTTGTGAATGGGATTCTTGTGGTCTTCTAAGATAAGACAGGGATATTTTATTTTGTTTAGAAAATAATAATAAATAGAAAATAAAACAAAAAACTCTTTCTGTCTATACCATTTTTTTATTTAGCACTCCAGAAGAGAAAACTAATTATCAACTAAACATTGCTCGTTAGAAAGGAACTGAGGCCAAATCAACCTCTATGTTGGGAAGATAAACTATTGCTTAGGAACTTGCCTGTGGTTCTAGAATGAATAGTTAGATGAGCATCTTCCAATTAAGACGTGTGTTTTAGCCAGTGTAGAGTTTTTTAAAAGAAATTTTCAAGATTTAAGTCTACCTTGAAAGTTTTTTGAAGAGGATTGATTTAATTTGCAGGGTTTAGAGGTTCAAAATGCTGGTATCTTTTCTCATGATGGCTAAAGGGAACAAAATAAAACAACCTACCTTCTTGGGCAATTTCACAGTAAATGTAGATCAACAAGAATATGATAGACATTCAGATTTAAAAACAAAATCTCTGCTTAGCCTGTTATTGCACAAATGTGCTGTTTAAAACAAGACCTTATGGATCTCTGATATTTACAAAACTGAAGTGAGTTTTCCTTCTGTCATTGTTCCATTTCAGGGCAAAAAAGTGGCTTACCTTTGAAGCTTGAGGATTCCTATAATGTCTAATATATTACTTAGAATGGACTTTTCCATTACCTTGTATTGAATGCTCAAATTATTTTTTTATCGTTCATACAGGGACAATAACAGGAGTTAGAAAAGATGCATCCACATCCCCTATGCCAACAGGAAGCCAAAAGGAGCCTGTGACCACAGCCTCATCATCATTCCAACATGACACCCCCCGGTAAGCTTAAGGGCTTACTTGGCTCAATATTCTCCATACGAGAGCATTTTTTGAGGTTTATTTACGAAGGAATGAAAAACTCTTGACGGTTATAATGGCATTTACTCAAAAGAGAAGTCCTTATTTTTGAAGCATCTAGATTTGGCCAGCTTAAACCACATGGAGTCCTTTTCTTTATACATCATGTACTTCCTTAATTGATCATGGTAATGGACAAGGGTTTCCATAGAAACCCAAAGCTAATCCTATCCTTCATCAGAAATTCTATTTAGCAGAAGATCTTTCCCAATTTATCACAGAATAGTTATACATTTAGACTATAATTTTAACTAACTGAATTTATTGATATTGAAAATTATGGTAGCTTTTGTACTACTTAAAGGAATACTAACATTTATTTATACCAGAAACATTGGAGGGATTAATAATTTGATTTAGCCTTTTCTAGAGTCAGGGAAAGAAATGCGTTAGTAATATTTAAAATCTCTCATATATAATAAGCAAACTCCCATATTATATACTTAAGGCCGAATATATAAACATCAATACCAAAAGGGCTTGGTTTGTGTTTCCTTGGGGATATGATTGGTTTTGACCACTTAAATTCCTAGCATCTTATCAGATGAATATAGATTTTAATACTTAATTTGTAGGTAATTTTAAAGTTTATAGGCTTGCAAAGTAGAAATGCTTAAATTGTTGGTCTCAAGCCTGATGATTTTACAGACATGCCCTAAAATTTATTCTTTTGGTTTGAGATAGTTTCAAAAGGAGGAGAAGCATTATCTCTTCCTTCTCTAAAGAGTTGTATTCCAGCCCAGTGCCTGTAGATATACTGTCCCACAGAAGCCAGACCTGGGTATCCTTAAGAGCCAGTGTTCATTCTGTTGTGGCTCTTGTTTTTCCTTTAATTCTGGAGCTGGAAGGGTAAACATCTTAAAGAACTTTTGAGAAATGACTCTAGCACAGAGGATAATAATGATGCCTGCCATCTATTAAGTATCTACTATGTGCCAAGCATTGTGCCAAGCCCTTTATATGCATTATCTGATTTAATCTTCACAACATTATGAACTGGTACTATCATCTCCATCTTAAAAATTAGGAAACTAAGGCTCAGAGAGCTTGAATGACTTGTCTAAGGTCACACAGCTATTAAGAGGCAAAGTCAGCAATTCACATTCTGAAGGTCATAATCTTAAATATTGTAATAGTTGACAATGACAAATCCCCTATTTTGGAGGCCACTCATGATCAAAAGAGAATTTAAGTAGTTTGCCACATTCTTTCTCTATTGTTCCTTTCTTTTATTTTTAATGCTACTATTGTTGGTATTTTGCCAAAGACCCACAAATGAGTTGTGATTCTGAAATGTTGTTGGGACTCCCTCTTTGGACCACATAATCTTGTGGCTTAAAGCTTGTGCTCAAAGAGTTTCCACCCTAGCTCACCTTGAGGGATTCATTTGGAGTAGTTAGAGGTAAAAGGGGGAGATTATCTAGATTTTTCAATCTTAGTGAATTTTCCTATTGCTGAAGACTAAAATGAGATTTTTAACACCTCTTTAATATGTTTTTGATGGTTGCATTTCAGTTTAGAGGGACGCATGAGAAAGAAGAATAAAATGTTTCCTCAGTAAGGGTTTTGTAATACATCCCCAGCATGCATTTTCTGAATGGACCATATCAACTTTGTAGAGTTTTACAAGCCCAGGTTAAAATTGCTGTGAAGACTCATATTTACAGACCTTTTAAAAAGAATTCTTTATCTGTTAGTCCTTAACACTGCCGATTGGCTAAATATATTAATAGATTCTTAGAAGCTTCTTAAGTAATGAGCATTTGACTTAATAAAACAATATGTAACACACCAGATTTTATCCTTAGAAGTGCTCGATGGCATATTATAGATCTATTATACAAAGTGCAGAGTTGAAAAAAGATGCAGTACTATGAAAATCAGTTACCAGGAAGGCATGGTGGTTGCTTTCCAGATATCAGAATCAGTATTATTAGAATTGTTTTTGTTTCAAAGTGTAGAAAAGGCATTTTTTATAGACTACTTTTCAGTTGTATGCAAACTCTTACTGCAAGAGAAAAGCCCTTTGTTTTTAATCTCAACAAACCTTTGAAAGTAATGAAAAGAACAGGAGTAAAAGTCCTTCCGCTGTCCCCTTGAATTCCGAGAATTTTCAAGACTTGCAAAAGAAGACGGGACAGAGAGTAGAGGGAGATTGTGGCAGAGGCGGGGGCCCGGAGGTGTGCGTGGGGGTAGTCAGGTTTTCCTTTGTTGTCTGAAAATACCTAGAAGAGTCCTATATCTTCCCATGTGCAGGAGAAAAAACCAGGCGTGGCAAAGTCATCTTTCTCATTCCCAATGTAGGTTGTTAATTGTTCTCTCTGCTGGCTGTCAATATAATGTGAAATTTTCATTCCCCATTCAAGATGGAAAAAGTTGTGGCTGAAAATGTTAACATTTGCATTTTTATTTGTTGATTTATTTAAAGGACAACCTCTCCTACAGCAATCCATCACTTGGTGACACCCCAAATATGAATAATGTATTGTAGACTTGCAGTTACAATGTGTAATAAGTGCTAGAGACAGTAAAGGAATGTTAACTATGTTGCAAATGTAATATTTATCGACTCATAAAGTTTATTGCTTTCGAGGTTCAATAATACTGACCATAAGACATTAATATCACTTATCCTGATTTTAGCTGGGCACCTTTGTATGTAGAAATATTTATCTATCTCACACTAACAAAATAAATATGTAATTTACAACACAAGGAAAGAGGGCATTATAGTTTTCTGTGCTGAGAGCTGCAATGCTTCTTTCTCTCCATTTCACTTCTGGCTTCCAACACTGATCACACACCCCTGAGCTGCCCAAGAGAGTAAGTGCAGCAGTCATCTTGGCACGAGAAGGTGGTGGGACCAAACTAAAAGATGCCATTCGTTTCTGCTTGGTCAGCACAGACAATGCCCCACAGACCACTTCACCTGGAGACAGGACTGGAGGGGCTTTCTCCCTGACATTCTGAACACCTGGTGGGTGGGTGAAGCTTGGCTCTGAAGAAAGTTGAATAAATGCCTTTCCTGCCATGAGACTGAGTCAGAGTTTACCAATTCTACTTGATTCTCTGGTCTCCAGTGTGAAGCCAGAGCTGGGGAGGATACCATTTGCTTCTTAAATGAATGTGATATGAACACAAATGTTACTGATAATTAACCCTTTTGTGCCTTCCAGAATTAGATGTGTCCAGTGCCAACAATAAAATTGTATAGGAAGTACCTAACACCCAAAAGCAAAAGAAGTAATGTTAATTAGCAACCATCAGCTGTAATTGTCATCCCCATTAAGATGCAGAATTATGTATTTCTTCGTTATAAATAACCTTTCTAATTGTACTTGATGTCTGCCAATTTAATCAAAAAATATACTTGCAACAGGCAAATATTTGCATTAATGTAACTTTGGATCTTCAAGTCTTTTATTTTAAATTTGACTGGGGAAAAAAGGCCTATTAGAGCTGTTATATGCTTTATATATTGGTACCTTTTTCTATTCAGGAATGTAGATCTGACACATTTTATATTAAGATTAAGAGTGTATCTTCTGGGATTGCTCAATGCAACAGAAATCTTGTCACTTTTAAAATACGGATCCAGTTTCTCTTTCTCGGTCATGTAACAATGCAATGATTATTGTACACTAATAAACAGGCAAACACCATACATGCACAGGCAAGGTTAAATTTTCAGCCCCTGAAGTAAAAGGTTACTAAGGCCTCTTCTCTCTGTTCTTCTGTGACTCATATGAAGAGATGCAGCTGGTACTCTTTCCACCTCCACTCTTTTTTCTTTGTAAGACATGAAGAGAGAAAGGCAGCTCTCAGGAAATCATGCCCAACTAGTGAATTTTTGGAACTGGAAATGGAATTAGCCTATTTCTAGGAACCATTGTTTACCTCTATACTTCAGCCTTTTTTTCCAGAATGATTATAGTTTTTAACCACAACACAGAAGTGTTGAAGATTTTTGCTTTATTTTGTTTTGTTTCTTTTTGAGTTATTGGTGGGTGGGGAGGTATAGATTTTGTGGAGCTTGTTTTTTTCTTGAGGGGGTTTGGGAAATAGTTGAGCATGTGTTTTGAAGGACTTGATAGCTTGGGGGCTTTTTTATTAATTGACACATAATAATTATACATGTATGTTTCGGTACATGTATACATTGTGTAATGGTCAAATCAGGGTATTTAGCGTATCCATCACCTCATACATTTATCATTTCTTTGTGATGAAAACATTCAAAAATTCTTTCTTCTAGCTATTTTATAATGTACAATATAATATTGTTAACCATAATTACCCTACCATGCAATAGAACCCCAAAACTTATTCTTCCTCTCTAACTGTACCTTTGTACCCATTGACCGTCCTCTCTCCATCCCCCCAATTGCTCCCCAATTCTGTGAGATCAGCTTTTCTAGATTCCACATATGAGTGAGATGATGCGATATTTGTCTTTCTGTGCCTGGCTTATTTCACTTAACATAATATCCTCTAGGTTCATCCATGTTGCTGAAAATGACAGTATTCTCATTCTTTTCTGATGGCTGGATAGTATTTCATTGTGTATATGTGCCATATTTATCCATTCATATATTGATGGACACTTAGGTTGATTCTGTATCTTGGCTATTGTGAATAGTGCTGCAGTATACCTGAGCATGCGGATATCTTTTTGACACACTGGTTTTGTTTCCTGTGGATATGTACCCAGTAGTGTGGGATTGCTGGATCATATGGTGGTTCTATTTTTTTCAGGAACCTCTATACTGTTTTCCATAATGACTGTACCAATTTACATTCCCACCAACAATGTATAAGCGTTCCCCTTTCTCCAAAGCCTCACTAGCATATGTTATATTTTGTCTTTTTGATAATAGCTGTTCAAATTGGAATGAGGTGATATCTCATTGTAGTTCGATTTGCATTTCCCTGATGATTAGTAATGTTGAGCATTTTTTCATACATGTGTTGGCCATTTGTACGTCTTCTTTTGAGAAATGTCTCTTCAGGTATTTTGCCCATTTTTTAATTGGGTCATTTGGTTTTTTGCTGTTGAGCTGTTTAAATTCCTTATCTATTTTGGATATTAACTCCCTGTCAGATGAATAGTTTGCAAATATGTTCTCCCATTCTGTAAGTTGTCTCTTTACTCTGTTGATTGTTTCCTTTGCTATGCAGAAGTTTCTTAGTTTGATGCAATTCCATTTGCCTATTTTTGCTTTTGTTGCCTATGCTTTTGAAGTCTTACCTAAAAAATCTTTACTCAGATCAATGTCATGAATTGTTTCCCCTATGTTTTCTTCTAGTGGGTTTATCATTTCAGGTCTTACATTTAAGTCTTTAGTCTATTTGATTTGATTTTTGTATGCGGTGAGATATAGCAGCCTAGTTTCATTCTTCTGCATATGGATATCCAGTTTTCACAGCACCATTTATTAAAGACACTGTCCTTTAATGTGTGTTCTTGGCACCTTTGTCAAAAATCAGTTGGCTGTAAGTGCATGGATTTATTTCTGTATTCTCTATTCTGTTAATAGTTTGATTTGGTTGTTTTTGAATACCTTGGTCCTTTGCTGTCAAACCATATGCTTAATGTGTTCTGAAAACTTTCCTGTAAGCTTACACCTTGCTGAGCTTTCTGTAGTACAATTGTCTGCTCACAGCCATGCTCACAGGGCAAATGTTCTCACACAGCTGACTTGAAGGTAGCTTGTGAGATCCCTTGGCCTCTGAGACTGAAGTCCAGGGACCAGGCTCAGAAGTATCAAAAACCTGGGACCACACTCTGTGAAACCCAACCCGGAAGGAATCTTCTGTCTGTCTTGAAGGCAGTTTTTATTTATCTTTATTTTTACCTTAAGTATTATAACTTAACATGAAAATCCAGTTGCTTCCAGCTCCAGACATGATGACGTAGCCTTTAAAGTACCAGAACAACTGATGACATTTTGGTCCTTTACTGGGTTATGAAGAGGAACGAACATTTCTACATTTGTTCTTCTTTCTCTGTGGGTTATAAACCAAGGCTTTAGCCTATGAGTGGTTCAGGCACCGTTTAGTCTCCCATATGCATTGCCAGTAACCATTTAGATTGAAGAGAAGGAAAAATCATATAAATATACTCTTGCCAATTGTGACAGTGATCTATTTTGTCTTGGCAACAAAATTCTGGATTGACAGCTGCCAGAGGATTCAAAAGCTACACAAGAAACATATTTTTATTATACTAGTGACAAAAATATAATATCGAAAGTTATAATTACCTGTTTTCAATTCTTAGCATAGTACTTTAGCATTGACAGAATGCTTTTAAGTGAATCATTTCATTTAAATTGCATCAAAACCCTATGAGGTAAGTAGTAGTATTATCTCATTTTACGATGAGAAAATGAGAACTGAGAAGAGACTGAGTAACTGGCCAGGGTCTCATAGTAGGAAGCAGAACAGAAGACTTGAATCTGGCTTTTCTAATTACAAATTTCAGTGTTTTTTGGTTTTTTTTTTTTTTTTCAGTCTTTCCCACTTCCAGGAACTTGATTTGCTTCTGAAGTATAGGCACTGAGATGATAAAATTCTGGTTTAGGATAGGAATCAGACAAACTTACTTTAAGTGTTGGAATTTGGTTTTGTAACTTGATAGGAAAAAAATTACATAGAGAAGTGGAGGTGGTATTGTTCAAATATATACAACAGCCAAATGGTAACATTTTATTGCATTTGTGCCCAGAACTCTAACTGTAAAAAAAAACCCTTTTTTATTAGAATTTCTTCTCACTTATACATTTACATAAATATTATAAATATTCAACCAGACTTTCTGACGTGCCTAGCAGAGGAAATGATCATGAGGAGATATAAACTAAACTAAAATCTCAAACCTCTGCTGATGTTTTTGTGGTATGTTCAAATAGCAGACCTCACTGCCTCTATATGACAGAGTATATGAGTGATGACCAGATATGATAATACTAGCTATATTATTCATTGAATGCCTGTTATGTATCAGGTATTGTGTTGGGCATCTACAGATATATCCTTTTATAATACATGTTCAAACAAATTACATATAATTGTAAAGATTTTTAATGACTATTAAAACTCAGTTTCAAAATATTAGATAAAATTTCTTCTCAGATTTTTCGAAATGATTTCTAAAAATGTGAGCTACTAGGCCAAAAACTATCATTTTAGCTTTATTTGCCCTCAGAGTAATAGCTTACACACTATACACGAAGTATTATTAACTATAACTTTTCCATTTTGAGTGTGTTGTAAATATCAAGAAAAACCAAAACCTCGTGAAATGTCGCACACAAATTGATGATGATGCAAAGGACTAATCTGAAAACTTTAGAAAAGAATGTGTTGAATATGTGAAAGAAAATATGAAGTTACAAACATTCCTGTCTTCCATACTTTACCAGGAGGGTGAAAAGCCCAGCCGATCAAAGAGTTTTCATTTAGTTGGGTTGATAACTTGGAATTCCAAGCAGCTGCATTTCCGTCAAGAACAGGAGAATGCATAAAAATTCTTATTTGATGAAAAGATACTGCTTTTAGTTAAGCCATGATGTTAGATTGATACTGTAATTCCCACTATTAAAAACCATTAATAAAATCATCCATTCCTTTTGCACATACTGGTTTATAGAATGTGTAAGATAGGAAAACAGAAACAAATAGGTCAGGTAGAAATAATCATGTCATAGCATAATTCCAAGAAGTGAATTCAGCTTTAGGAAGCGTGGCAAGATATTCTTACTATAGGAAGAAGATACTATACTCAGGAAAATGTACATTAAAACAGCTTATATTTACTAGTCTATTAGATAGAATTCTAGTCGTTGGCTTCAGGAAATCTTCCTAAAGGCCTAAGTTCTAGTTGAGGATATTACAAGACCTGCTTTATTTTTCACACTTTTCTATATTTTTCAAATGTTCTGCAACAGTGATGCATTATGTAATTTTATAAACAATATGTAAAATGAAAACAAAGGGAACACATTTGTAGGAGGCAAACCCATTTCAAAATTTTACACTCAGTGGTTCCAAGGGCTTACAAAAACCCTAAGGTTATACTTGGCCTATATGACATAAATATCTTATTTCTTTGTCAACCCAACAATAGGTGAGGATTATGTTTCCTTGGTGTGTCTTCTTCAGGGTACTGAACTCTGAAAACTGCTATGATTAGTGACATCTGTTCAGTATTACCAGTTCCTGCTATCATTTCACAGTTTTTAACCTCATGAACTGCTGTTTTAGAGTTTTTCATTTGGTCCAAGGTCATCAAAATCTCTTCGCTTCAAGAAACGTTTTTTGAGTGTCTCTTAACAGTTCTTGGCACCTTAATGCTTTTATAGAAATTATTTTATATGTTACCTAATGTAATCCTTACAATCATGAGCAAGTAAAGCGCCAAGAGGCAATTATAGAACAATTAAGAGCCCAGGTGTAATAATTATAACACCTTGGTTTATAGGCATAGGTTTGAATGCTAGCTACATGGTTTTGAACAAATCATTTAATTTAATCTGTAAAATGGGAATAATAATATCTCTCTCATAGGCATGTCATGATGACTAAGCAAGGTAGTTTATATAAAGTCCTTAGCACAGTATATGGCTGAGTGCTCCATAAATAGTAGTTGTCATTATAGAACTTACCAAGATCACACAAGCCATGAGGAACAGAGCTAAGATTAGGACTTTGGCTTTTGTGATTCCAAACTCCTTGTGAATCCCCTAAGGTTAGGAATAAAAGGTAGGTTCATGTCAGAGGTGGGCAATTGGGTTGTATTTTTTTCTATTGACTTTGCAAGCATACCTGTTACCTTAACTCTGTAAGCCCAATTCCTCATGTGAAAATAAGAATATTTAGTAACTACCTGATAAATTTGCTCCAGAGGATTAAATGCGGCTAGGTATGCAAAGCCTTTAACTTGATGCTTGGCCATATTGGGCACTGTGTTAGCTTTCTTCTTTTGTGCTCTGAGAAACTTGTTTGGGCACCTAGAACAGTGCATACGAATCATACCGGCCTCTCTGCCAAATGCCCTGAGTGACAGTGCCTCTGCAGAGATGTGGCATAGAAGCAAACATGAGTGACTTTGCATTCAAAGGACTTTCTTTATGCAATGTTAGCATATTTTTTTGAATGTCTTGAGATGTCCCCTCCATTTGTTTTCCTTCTAAATAGAGGAGGGTGGGGAGTAAAATTCTTGGCTAGATGGTAAAGGTAAGATTTCATGTTATGTTCCTAGAACATCTGTTTCTAGGGTCACACAAGGCCTCACTGAAGCTACTGATAGTGGATTCTGTCCTCATAATTAGCCTTTTGTAAAGATTTGGAAAGGGTTTAATTCCCTTCAGAGCAGCAGTTCTAAAATCTGTCTGCACACTGGAGTCACTTAGGAATCTTTGTAAAAATACATATTTCTAGGCCTCAGCCCAGATTAATTGAATCAGAATTGCCAGGAATGGGCCCCAGTTGTGTGTATTTTTCTCTACTTTAAGGTTTTCCCATTTTGTAAGAATTGGAAAGCAACTTGACTTGCAGGGTGTTTCCAGATTGAATAACAGCAGATTCTCAATTATGAGAAGTGTCAACATTGTTTTTTTGCATTGGGATTTGATTGCTTAGACAATGTAAGTAGCACTGAGGATATCAGATATGCTTTGTTTGGCGATTTCATTATCTTATGTTTGAGCATATCATAGAGCTTTTTCTAAACCTCCACTTCAGCCTGGTTTTTAGTTTTAGTTTTCTCAAGTTAAAATCTTTGCGTGTAGACAGGCAGCATGGCTTAGAGAAAAGGACATTAGAATTAAAGTCTGAGAACCTAGATTCATACTGCCCCTATAGCTTAATATAATAGCAGAAAAACCTTAGAAAAGTCCCTTGACTGCAAGGAACCTATGTTTTCCATGCTTCTGTCCTATCTTTCTGAACCCTCTCCTTTGTTTAGAGATAAAATCAAAACAAAACATGTATATTTATCTCTTAACTTCAGAGTTATTTACACATTTGGGGAATAAAATAATGAAGTAATGAACATCTTCAAAAATCATTAAATAAATGATTCTAAAATAACATGTTTTAAACTTTCCACCAAAAATGTTTGACTTTCATACTGGTGAGTCGTTTAGGAATGTTAAAGCAAACTTGACACAGGTCATTCATAGCAAGACACAGAACAAGTCCCTCGGAGACACTGGCCTTCCCAGTCGTCAAGGGACCCAGTACAATTCACATGTCCTGAGATTGTGCTCTGAGAACATGTGTTTACTGAAGTTTTAATTTTTGAATTTTTAAATGAAATCATGTCTGGAAAACATCAGATCTTACTATAGGGAGGACACCAAGAGAAAAACAGAAGAAAAGATAACACCCTGGAAGTCCAAGTTCAGGTCATCAGTCACATTGAAAAAGGTGACCATATGCTAGTGTAGGCTACCTGCTTTGCCTTGTTGAAAGAATGGTCAAAATTGTGCATGATAGTAGCAAAAATGGTGTACTTTGTAAATCAAAGACTTTATCAGCCAGAATACTTATAATGGAGAAGATGCAGAATTATGTAGTCAATAGTAATTGACTAATGTATCTTTAGCTTGGCTGGACATTTTTGTATATACTGCTTATATATTTAGATATATACACATACTACATTTAACATATTTAACATTTTTCATATTAATGAGAAACGGCCTAAAAGACAATGTATTTTTTTCCCTTCAGCTTACCTTTTTTTTATTTCTTGTAGGGAAATTCATTTTAACATTTTATATTATCTATAACTTTTTATGAGTTTAACCATAAAAATTAAAACACAGATATTATATGAAAGTTTTTGTAAACAGTAAAAGGAAATACATGAGCGTGGTTATTTTCATTAGCCTTAAGACTTCTGGATTCATGTTCTCACCTAAACATCTGTGCTCTGCCTTTTTAGAGAATATGAATGAGCTTCTTGGTGTACAAATCCTAAATGAAAGAAAGAAAGATTTTCCATGAAAGATTCCAAGTTGGTCTTGAAGCTCAAGGGTAATTGGCCAATGCATTATCTCTTTACTTATTAAGGCTTTCATTGATTTTCTTTTTGTCATGGGCGCATACTAAAGTATGACTGTTACTGAGTTTGAAAGCTCATCATCCTGTTGCTTGGCTCCCACCCCTAAATGCTTATAAAATGATCAACTTGGTTGGAACATAAGTCTCTTAGCAGGCACAGGGAGGGTGATTACTGTTATACATGAGAGGCTATTTCTTCCTTTGGGAGATCTGAGAGATTCTGAGGTGGGTTGGGATTTGTATGTTGGGATTTGCTTCCAGCTCTTTCTGCCACATGGGCTACTTGAAAACCAGAGCTAATAATTAGAGCTGAGAAGAAAGCCTCAATCCCAATAGCAGCACAGCATGCTAGAAAGCAGACAAAACTTGTGTATAGTTGCATGTCTTACATACTACAAACCTTCTATATAATTGTGTTTCTTAACATTCATGAAGAATTCATACTTTCTACATTTTGACAGTTTAAAAATATTTTGGATTAATGCTTATGTTAAATAATAATGTATCATAAGGAGGTAAGATAAAAAGCTTACTTAGCCAGGAGGATTATTTTTTAAATGTTGTACACTAAATAAATAAAAGATTGCTAGGAATTGTACGTTGGGGATTTTCTTTTTTCTGGGTCTCTGAAAAACCCACTTCTAAGAGCCAAAATGAAAGGCCAGAGCTAGGGCACTATGCCACTCCATGCCAAGGGAAGGGATATTCAATTTATTTCTTGCCGAGGTCTGTCTCTTCCCCACACCCTGGAAGACGTCTGACCTACAGCAGTCACTACAGTCGGGTACTTGGCATTTGGTGTAACCTAATGAAGGCTAGAAGTATTTGCCTTGGAACACCTGCCCTGCCAGGTGCAGAGTGGACTGTTGATCACAAATGACATTAAGTGCGGACTTTCATTCAGATGCTTTTAAGTGTTCTCCATCAATGAGGTAGCGCCATCCTGGCATGGATAGGTGCAGTTGCTAGGCCGGATAGCTCAGAGGAGCATCCTCAGGCAGTGTTCCTTCATTCCATCCGGCACACAGCTGGGATATCCACTGCTCCTAAAATAAAACTTCTCTATAGACCAGTTGATAATACTCCACAGCCAACTCCCGTCTTCTGGGGTTTGGAGAGAAATGGACTGGTAGTGGAAGAACCAGATTCTGGCAAAAGCTGAGGTGATGTTTCATCTCAAGGGTACATCACACTTGTAACACAAACCACTGATCCACTAATGAAAAGGATAATTAGTGGCAGAGCTAAGACCGGAACTGGCACTGAAACCAGTGGGAACCGTGGTCATTCTGTAGACTTTAGGAGAGTTAGGAGTCACTGGGAATTGCTGTGATGCTCGTAAATGAGCCTCCTCCTCCAGCATTGCAGTTTCCCTTGGTTCCTAGTTCCGTGCTGCTAAGGCTCTGTAGCTTTTCCAGAACTGTCCCCTGCAGCAAGTTTATGCCTCACTACAGCATTCCCCAATTCTTTTATCTTCTCCCTTTGAATATGAACATTTTTGTGAACAGCAAAATGTTTCTACCGATGTATAAACTGTAGGTCACATGGCATTGACTTTTATTCAAACTAGAAGATTTCATGCCAGGATTGTGGTATCTTTTGTATCAGTGTAAAAATTTTAATTTCACGCCCTTTAGACTTCACAGTCTTTTGTGCTCTCTCTGCTCCTATTGTTATTAGAAAGGATAAATCCCTGTATCACATTTATTTCAAACTGAAAGAAAGTAAAGTTGATCCATTTGAGATCTCCAGAGTTAAGTAAAAATCTGTTGGCAAAAGCTGTTAAGGAGGAAAAAAAAAGAATTTATTTGAAAGAGAGAAGGAAACAGAGTAGAGAAAGATGTCAGTACACAGAAAAGTCTGGAATAGGTGAATAGCAAACACAGTGGAAACAAATCAGACATTTGAGGTGGATATTTGGTTAAAATAATTTTTTTAAAAAATGAAATTCACCTCCTATATACAGAAATTTTTCATATCAGAAGTTTAAGATCAAAGATATTGTACAATGAGAATTAAACTTAATACCATAAACTAACATTAACTTATAAGAAATGTATTCAAGTAGCCCTTACAAAAATTGTGAGCTACTGTATGGCCTCTAATGAACGATTTTGAATTTACTTTATTGCCTCTAATCTCAGCCCATGATTGAAACGTTGAGTTTAAACTGCTAATTAAAATTAATTAGCTGTGACATGGGCACCCAGCATTCACCTCTTCACAATACCAACGATAATCCTTTTTGGACAGCTGTGTGTAGGAGTTAGGGAGGATTCATTCAAGAATCTGTTTGCTAATGAGTTTTTAAAGAAACTGATGCCAGTGATTTGGCAGCAATCACTTAAGTACTTATGTTTATTTGAGACAATTGCAGTGGTACTAAGATTTCTTAAAGTAGCATTTAAATCACCTACAATCCTGCCCTCCTCTGTACATGCACTATTTATACCACTCTCACTATTTTAGTGTGTAGTATATTTCCTTCCAGTGCTTTTTTTCTTTCACTTTTTATGTACTTCTCTTTCTTTAGATGAAGTTTTTCTAAATTGTGAAATATCTGGAAGCTAAAAAAGCAAAAAAACTTCTTTGTATTGATCATTCCATGACTAAATAAGAAAGGGGTAAGTAGGAATTAGGGATGCTAAATAAAATTGCTTAGATTGACCTGTTAGCAGAGCTGACTGTTGTAATGAGAGTGTACATGTTTCTCTCACAACTTACTCTGGGAATGCTACAATATCATTGTGTTTCCAATCGGCTCTATATAGAAATTTCGTCTGAAGCAGAAATCACTGCTGTAAAATGTGTGGTATATTCTAAAAGTGACTCCTATCTCCATTTTTGAGGTGAGAAAAATGCGTATTAAAGTAGAATCAAGCAATTAGAATTAATTTCTTTGTAGAGAAAAAAATGACCAAATGGAATCTTCCTGGTTAAGAACAATGCGGGACAAAGGCATTTCCTGGAGGATGCCGATCAAGCTTGCTGGTTGTCATTGTACTTTGTCAGTTTCCAAAAGCACAGGGAGCTTTGGCAAACCATATGTCTTCACCCTTCTGGGCCTCCAGAGTTTGAGCTAAGAAAGAATTATCTTTCCCTCAGCCTCTCTTGAGACACCAAAATAATGCTGGTTTTCACCTCACCCCATTTATCCATTATCTCTTTCCTTCAATTTATCATTGATTTTGACCCAAACAAGGGGCATCAGGTTCAATTACAATGCTGGCCCAGTGCCCACTGTAATGAGCCGGGAGACCCTGGCCTCCCATCAGTCTTCATCGAATTCAATCCCTCTTATTGACACCTCTTGTGTTTCTGTAACATTCATTGGGCTTTTCTTGTCATGTAGTTCTCTAAATTCTCCCAAACTGGGATAGACAGTGGGTCTTTCTGGGTCTTTTTACTCCCAGAGCACTGGAAGAAACCCCAATTTGTCCCCTAGCCTTAGTAATGCTTCATTACAACTCTGATTTCTTCACCATCAATTTCTGCTTTATCCATTTTCTGTTCAACAGCAACAGAAATATTTCCACCTGTTTGGCTCCACTTGTTTTCCCTCTGTTCACTCCCCTTCCTTTCTTCCTTTTTGCTAATTTTCTTAGCATCAGCAAAGGCTATGAAAGGAAGCTGGGACCATAAATCAGATATAATTTCCTACGCTATTGCTTTCTTTCTTTCTTTAAATTAAAAAATATTCTTTTATACATGTGTGTTTAAACACTTCATTACATGCGTTACATTATGACCACCACATCCGTTCACTGAAATATGACTGTTCCCAAAGTGGCAAGCAAGTAGCATTTTAAGAATCTTTTACGTGTACCTATACTGTTTCTTATTCTCCCCCAGTAACAAAGTAATGTAGGAGCAACATTAGGTACATTCTAATCACATCTTTTATCATAGTCTGAGTCAGTGGCATATTCGTTGGGGGAACATCCTGGTCACCATAAAGCCAATCCATCATGGCTTACATTTAGTGTATCAGCTGCTTCACCTGTGGTCCATTTTGCATTTTAATAGGGGAGTTGGGTAATTGCCTTTTCCAGGATACACCTGTGTATTATTGACCTTAACTATCCCAAAAGGTTGGATGTTCTCTCATCTTTAATTTTTATCTGAGATACTAATTGGGGTCACGCATTAACCCACACATGCAGCCATGTCCAGAATTATGGAAACAGTTCCTTAGTTCACAGTCCCAACCAACCATTTAAGTAGTGGCTCTTCTGGGGAACTATCCGTACTTATCAACAAAGTGGGCGAACTCTTTAAATTAAAATCCACTAGTGTCTCTTGTTTCATGATTTGCCCTCTGGCAACCTGTATCACCTTCTTCGTGACCAGAGAGCAGAGGGGTATAATCTGCTGTGTTAAATTGGAAGGATCTCAGGTCTCTTCCAAAGAACTATTTCAGCTTGTTCACAATCAGTTCTGGTCTCCTAGCTCCAACTGTGACACTCAAGGCAAGCAAAACACCTTAATCTCCAGCTCATTCTGTCCCCACTAAAGCAGCCCTGATCATCTATTTTTACTTTCACCTAAAGATCACAGTCTATGGCCCACACAAAGAAAAAATGGTGTGTGGGGGGGTGGGTGGAGGGTAGAATGTTTCTTATCTGCTAGTTCATTCTCCCTAATAGGCTCATATAAATGTTATAAAGGACATCTATCCATATTGTCTTGTCAAGTATAAACAATCATAAAATGGCAAACTACCATTCAGCTTTATAATCTGAAATTTCAAACAATGCACTGACGAATTATTTGTGTTGTAGAATGTATTTCCAATAATGTGTAACATAAAATTGGATGAATGTATATCCATATGTGCCCTGAACTTTCCAAAGTGCACGCTGATGAACAGGATAGCTAACATTATTCTGGGTCTGGAAAGGTTTACAAGGCAAGCGCTTCAGTTCTCCAGCAATCAGCTTCCCACTTTTCCTACTAGAGCCCAGCAGGTAGCATTCTTTGACTCCATGCTGTCCAACAGTGCTTGTCTCTCACTGCAATCAAGGTTAGGGTCTATAAATTTCACTTATCGTGCTGGTGCCCAGCCACACTAAATTAGGCTTTAATTCACATTAGTAGGACATTACAATTCTGTAGGAAAGAAAATATGTTATATTAAATGGCCATTATCTAACATCATAACTTCACAAAATGATTAAGATGCTGGAAGATAATTAAGATATCTTAAGTTTTCTAGTACTTGAAAGTACAGGCATAGGAAGCAAAGAAGGTAATATTTTTTTTAAGTCTGTGTGTAGCTCCTGCCACAATGACAAGAAGAAAATAAATTCTTAAATAGTTCATTTTTATAGTTGCACAAATTATCAAATTTACCCAAATTTTCTTTCCATTTCAAAATCTCTGAGATCAACATTGTTTGCATAGTGATAGTCTTTTACCAAAACTCCCAAAGAACAACAAAAAGCCAAGAGTAGGCATGTCATGAACCTTGATTGGTGGGCGTTGTTGAAGAAGGGGATGGGGTAACTTTCAGAAGCTTCTTTCTGTTAATGATAATATGTGCAAAGATTTATGTCAGAACTCATAGCCAGGAGAGAAATGATACAGGTCCACAGTGCCTCATTCAAAACTCTTGGAGCCAAATATATTTCAGAATTCAATTTTTAAAAAAGGTAATATGGTATATAAACCATATGAATTAAAATACAATGTGTGATTATTCATAGTAAGTGGAATAAACAAAAAATATAGTCTCGTATCAGTTCAGGTCAGATTTCGTGACCACTTGAGTTAGGTCAAACATTGCAATCCAAAAGGTTATTTAAAAACTTTGAGTTTTCAGTATTTAAGATTTCACAATTGAGGACACGGTGACTCACGCCTGTAATCCCAGCACTCTGGGAGGCCAAGGGAGGGGTGGATCGTTTGAGCTC